>OV050030.1:75220399-75222899 GCA_920105625.2 Clusia tigrina
GCAGGCTAATCAGGGACCGTTGGAGTGAGGTGGCTGACCGCCAGAAGTTGAAGGTGGCCCAAGTGCAAAAGACGGCAGCACCAACAAGCCTGACTGCAACAACAACAAGCCGGCCACAACAACAACAATCGACTACTGGCCAACGGAAGTAAAAACACACAACGGTGGCCTACGAACAACAACATGTGTCAGCCGCTGCGACCTGGGACTATATAAACCACGTAGCCCAGGCAGTAGGTCTCTTCTTCGGACACCAGCATCCTGACTAGCAACAGCTCTACAAAGTACCATACGAACATAAAAAGCTTAGCAAGAACCTCTGGTTTTTAATCGTTTTCTTGCTAAGTCATACACAGACAGAGACTACAGGGATTCAGTGAGAGCCTCTGGTTTTTAATCGTTCTCCCACTGAATCACTGAGACACATACGCAACCGAGACTTAGGAAGCTTAGCAAGAACCTCTGGTTTTTAATCGTTTTCTTGCTAAGCCATACACAGACAGAGACTACAGGGATTCAGTGAGAGCCTCTGGTTTTTAATCGTTCTCCCACTGAATCACTGAGACACATACGCCACCGAGACTTAGGGACTTAGAGGGAACCTCTGGTTTTTAATCGTTTTCCCACTAAGTCATACGCCGTACAGAGACCATAGGAACTCAGTGAGAGCTTCTGGTTTTTAATCGTTCTCCCACTGAGTCACAGAGACACACACTTACCGGGACGTAGAGACGTAAAAACAAGTACACATTGAATAAGTTATTTATACACTAAGCAAGTTGATTTGTATAGAGTTAAGGAAGTAGTATTGTTTTGAGCAAGGACTAACAAGAGTCCATAATCAATACACTAAATAAATACGTTGAAATTAATTTAACACACAGGATTTTATATTTTTCTGTATACGACCCCTGGAGCCGCTGAGTTTTACCCCAGCTATAGAAAAGAGTCGTTACAGTGGCGCCCGAGCAGGGACTCTGAGTTAAAGAAAACTAAATCAGCGCGTCAGACTTTGAAAAAGAAAAGACTAAATCGCAAGGAAGCTCAGCTCGTGAGAGAATTTACCAGGGCAAAGAGAAAGCTACGTCTACGCAGTCACGCATAATACAGCCGAATAAGCGCCAGCTTATAATACACACACAGATTGTCTTCATCGTCACCTAAGACTTTCACAGGATGGTGAAAACAAGCTGGGTGTACTTGTTACGCAAGGATGAGCTGGTGATCTTTGCTGATGAATTCGGTGTAGAGGCTACAGGTACCGTGGATGAAGTCCGTAAACGTCTTTCCGACTTCTTCACTGAAACAGAGCTGACTCAGGATCAGAAATACCAATTGCAGAAGCTACAATCCAAGTACGTTAAGAGCACATCCCCAAGGCCGGCTGTGTCCATAGTTACCCGCGAAACGCTGGAAGTGGACAGGCCAGAGGCATACACAGGTGCAACACTAACGGCAGAGAACCCAGGGGTACGGAGAACACTACAGCATCGCTCCGTGTCACCTGCAACAATGAATCAACAGCACAACGGGATTGTACAGTACGCCGTTGTGATTGACCAGGTGAGGAAGTGGTCCCTTAACTTTGACGGAGGGCGTGACCCGCTAGCGTTTATAGAGCGAGTCGAGGAATTGGCAGATGTGTACGAAATAAACAAAGATTTCCTTCCGCGTACTATGCCTGAACTCTTGAGAGAACGAGCACTCATGTGGTTCAGAAACAACAATCGAGCGTGGCGGGATTGGCGTACATATAGGAGAGACTTTCTAAAATTCTTCTTGCCAGCACGATACACGGAGAAACTCGAAGACCAGATCCGCCAGCGTCACCAGAGACCCAGAGAAGGGTTCAAGCAGTTTGTAGTTGAATTGCAGAATCTAATGCGGCACTTGGACTATTCCGAAGAACAGAAACTGGAGCGTATTTTCCAGAACAGCCTGCCAGAATACCAGCTATATGTGCGCCGCAGAGATTTCACATCGCTAGCAGAGCTGATAGAAATGGCTGCAGACTTGGAGAGCATACGGAGAGAAGGCGAACAACTACCAGCGCCACCCATACAACGGCGAAGAGAGCAAGGTCCACCACGAGAGGTGAGAAACTGTCAGGTGACGGTAGAGAGCAGAGAGACACCCATAGAACCGAGAACAGCCTGCTGGCGTTGTGGCCAAAATGGTCATATAGCACGCATATGTCGCAACGCACAGATCCTGTTCTGTTGGGAGTGTGGTCAAAGGGATGTGAGGACTATAGAGTGCTGCAAACTAAGAGCACCAACCGATCGAGAGCTACCGACGACAGAAACACAGCATGCCACAAAGGAGAGACAGCAGACTTCCCCAGAAACACAGCATGCCACAAAGGAGAGACAGCAGACTTCCCCATTGGAAAACTTATTGCACTGTGACGGACAACGAATCTGCGCCACCGTTTCGATTGGCACAGAAACTGTCACAGCAACACTGGACACAGGGGCAACTCACAGTTTTGTGAGCAGAG
>OV050030.1:75227899-75302899 GCA_920105625.2 Clusia tigrina
CATAAAATTTTTAGGGAAGGTGGAGGGAGGAGTTATGATGGTTAGTTGATTTAATGATAGTTGCTGAAATCCAAAATCGGTCCTGCCATTCTCGAGCTATGTTTTTTTTTAAATAGTAATAGCAAGAGAGTTCGTATGTGTTTTTCGGTTGCTCCTCAATTATATTGTGATTTAAAGTGAAATAATTTAATGTTTATAGTTTTAAGCCTATCGAAATAGACGCATAAAAAAAGTCAGTGAGTGAAATTGGTAAAAGGAAATATCAAATATCAGTTTTTAAACTTAAAATTTGAATTTGTGTTAGCTTCTAATAAAGAAGCGGAACTATAGCGGTCAGTTGATGAGCATATTGCGCTCTCCCACTCACCCAGTGCGCTCTCCTGTTCAACGCATGCGCTCTCAAAGTGTGCCTGCACTTGCACCAACAACTGATCTGCCTCAGTCGCTTTCCCAGCAGCGTCCGGTAATCGCGCATCTGAGTGAGTACAGTATGTTACCTTCTCTCGCCAATCTCGGATGTTCTCGGAATGACTGTCGATAGCGGTTTGTCGACGAATGTGGTTCGCTCAACACCTTTGCCTACAAAACAGAGACAAGCGATCGGACTGAAAATGCACTCACACAGCCATCAATGCAAACCACTGAACCAAAAATTTTTCAAACAACCCAGCAGGGAAAAGTGGAACATCACAAACTGGTGTAGATAGGTATATCCTTATACGAGTATACAAGCGCAAGCGAGGCCCAAAATCGAGTGCAATCAAAACTAACATCGCAAAAATCAGCAAAACTAGCGAGAGCCTAATCTCTAGTAATAATCGCTTCGCACTACTTCAAAGTGCTGCGGAGGCAATCGCACCCAAACCTAATATTATATTCAAACCACCTCCCATTTACCTACGAGAACGTAACTCCAGTAAATTAGTTGCAAAGCTTACCGATCTCATTGGTCCTAAAAATTTCCATGTCACCCCTCCTGTTAAAGGAAGTATCCAGGAAACAAAAATCCAAATACATAGTGAGAGCAATTACAGAAACGTTATAAAAAACTTCGACACTGAGAAAAAAAGCTACCACATCTATCAGCTTAAATGTAGCAAACGCCTTACCATTGTCATAAAGGGACTTGAATCAGATATTCCCCCTGCTGAAGTCAAAGAAGCACTATATGAAGCAGGGTTTGCTGCCCGCTCTATAATAAATATAATAAATCGCAACAGAATCCCTCAGCCATTGTTTCGCGTAGAATTGGAGCCTGAAACCCAAAAGCTTAAAAAAGGAGAAGTGCAACCATACTGCCAACTACAGAGGTTGCCCTGTTTACCAGGAAATTAAGAACAATGACCCTCAGGTTCTATGATAGAAATAAGGATGGAGTCCTTACTCTCCCACTGAAGTCGTGGCAGGAAGGAAATGTAAATAGGATTAGGAATGGTAGTACGAAGATAGTAAGTGCGAGGGCAACGAGAGGAGTAACTCTGCAGAAAACATTAAATATCCGACTCTTGTCCTGCACAAGCTGCAGCTGGCGGAAAGTGTATATTTGGGTGACAACATAACGCACGTTCACATGGGTAAACCTTACGCTTGTGTACTGAATGCCTCCGAAAAGTAATACCACGTAGATAGGAGATTTTGGCCTAAGATAATTTTAAGGAACCGAATTATAGGTCGTTTAACCAGGTTAAGCAGGGAGATATAAGAAAAAGAATGGCGAAAGGTTACACCCAAGCGTACATTCAGAGGAGAAGGGCTCCATAGAAGCCATTTGTGCGTCGTTCCACGAAATATTATTGTTGAAAGGACACCAACTGTCATATACATCAGATGTAGAACACGAAATACCGATTAGAGCGGATTAGCTCCCAATCAATCAAAAGCAATACAGATTTCCGAACCTCACAGATGAGGTAAGCAGACAAGTTGAAGGAATACTAAAAGTGAGCATAATTTCACCAAGTATCTCGCATTGGAACTCACAAATAATTTTGGTGCCAAAGATGGGGGGTGCTCAGGCTCAGAAGAAGGTCGTAGATTTTAGAAAATTGAATGACGCCACTCTGAAGCACGTTTTCCCGATACCAAGGCTAGAGGAAATCCTGGATCAATTGGGACACAGTAGATATTTTTCTTCGCTTGATTTATCAAGTGGCTACCATCAGGTTCTGGTGGATATCCGAGATAAGCAGAAAACCGCAATTACTACCGGTTTGGGGCACTATGTGTTCAATAGGATGCCGTTCTGATTAACAGGAGCACCGGCTAATTTCCAATAGTTGATGAACCATGTGCTAACAGGCTTACAAGGGTTAAACTGTTTTGTATATCTCGATAATATTGTAATTTATGGGAAGAACTTGCAGCAGCATTCGCAACGCTTGTGCAAGGTGCTCCCGAAATTACGGTAAGAAGTATCAATTTTTGCGAAGAGAGGTGGTTTATTTACGCCACTGTTTCTGAGAGGCTGGCGGACTGCCCGAACCACAGAATGGGTGGAATGTGTAAAGAATATTGCAATTCCGAGAAACAGAAAAGAAGTGCAAGCAATTATTTATTTCTTTCAGTCTATTAATAACTAAATCTTACAGACTATATATTTACATTTAATTGAACATATGAAGAGGCTTGGCCTGAAACGATTTTCATCTATATTAAAGTTGAATAAGCTACACCTACTACTAATAGGTTCATTTGAGGAATAATTAGTTTTATAAAATTCATCAACTAACAATCTGTTATATCTAAGAAATCTAAGGGCTTCAAACAATGCAAAATGATTTGATAGCTGTACGTGGTGTGTTCAAAAAGTAAGAATTTTCGATTTTCGATCTTTTTGTTGCGTTATGTTGTTACTCATGACCCTCACCTATGTTGACAATCTCGGCCATTTTGAATATTCAGTCAGTTTTTGACAGCTATTGTGCGTGGATGTGTTTTAGCTTGTCTTCGATTTTTGTCTATCTCCTCAATCGTGGCGTAGCGTCGTCCTTTCATTGGCCTTTTCAGTTTCGGGAACAAGAAAAAGTCTCAGGGGGCTAGGTCTGGTGAATACGGTGGCTGCTGCATTATAACAGTGTTATTTTTGGCCAAAAATTCGCGCACAAGTAATGATGTGTGAGCAGGGGCATTATCGTGATGCAAAAGCCAATTTTTGTTCTTCCACAAATTCGGGCGTTTCTGACGGATTGCTTCTCGCTAAATTGCACATTACTTGAAGATAATATTACTTATTGACCGTTCTACCCTGCGGCAAGAATTCATAAGGCACCACGCCCCTGCAATCAGAGAAAATTGTCAGCAACACCTTCACATTCGACCGAGCTTGGCGTGCTTTTTTCGGTCTTGGCTCATGCGGCAGCTTCCATTGGGATGATTGAGCTTTGGTTTCTACGTCTTAACCATCTCCACCCATCTCCAGTTATGACTCTCTGCAGCAAATTTGAGTCGTCACGGACAGATGCTGTTTATGGTCGAAATTGAGTAATTTTGGTACGAATTTTGGTGATAATCGAATGACACGACCCAATCGATATATTTAGGTCCTCAGAAACTTTTCTGACAGTGATTCGACGATCAGCTAATACTAGTTTCTTACTTCATAAATGTTTTCGTCTGTTGTTGACGTGACGGGGTTGCCAAAGGGGACAGGTTCACATTAGGGTTTCCTGCTAATATCGGCTCATGTCTTTTAAATCTTCCTACTCTCACCTCCACGTGGTGCACCCTGGTAACCTGAGCAACCTAGGTGAAGATGTGCTAACCAACCCATGTGGGATCCTTGGTCAGGGCCAACGAGAGAGGGAGCTTTGGAGGACAGGTGTGGTCTCGCATGTAGGAACGGTGGCGGAGGAGTACTATTGGTACCAACGGCAGCGCTCATACCCCTGAAGTGGGATACCACCACCAAAAAAAAAAAAATCCCTAGCTTAGAGTTGTGCGCTGGGCTTGGAACCTGCCACTTAAAAAAAAATAATCCAGTGAATATAAGATTGAAGCCTCGGATGAAATACCCCACAACTGTTGACGACAACCCCCGCAAACGTTATAAGGAACAGGATTTAAGCATATGCACCTGGAATGTCCGGACCCTTAATAGGGAAAGTGCCTCTACCCAGCTGGCTGACGTCCTCGAAAAATATAAAGCTGACGTCACCGCACTCCAGGAAATGCGATATATAAAAGAACAACACCACTTCAGTGCTCAAAGGTGAAATCAAAGGCACCAAAAGAAGCGGTTAATTCCAGCAATCAAAGGAGAATTAAGGAAAGCGGTAGCAACATATTGCAAAAAAAAACAACAACAAATAGTGCACTAAACACGACGATATATATATATATATATATATATATATATATATATATATATATATATATATATATATATCCAGGGAAACTTCCAGCGGCCCAGTCGAGGCCAGTAGACTAGAAAG
Organism: Clusia tigrina; assembly: GCA_920105625.2. NCBI lineage: Eukaryota > Metazoa > Arthropoda > Insecta > Diptera > Clusiidae > Clusia > Clusia tigrina. Next base: position 75,232,330 of record OV050030.1, read on the forward strand.
CCAAAAGAAAGGAAGAAAGAATTAGGCCAGAAGTACGTGTGACTAGGAATGTAAGAACTACATTCCAGGAGAAGGAGGAGCACAGTACAATACCACGTGCCGAGTAGTGTAAGAACAATGGTTCGAGATACGGAGGTGCGAGAGTGACTCCGTGGAAAAATTTTCAATTGCGTTTCGATTTGGGTAACTGTGATGATTCTAGTACTTAGATTAAGTTTTAATGAGGTAAAAAAATAATATGGCCAATTGCAGCATAAGCGGTGCGAGGGTGTATAGTTAAGATATTCATGGTAATTTTGAGGGAGTATAGGATCGTAAAGGATAACTGCGGTGCATGGAGGAAAATACTTGAAGAGTTAGGAAGTAAATGCGCGTCCATGTTGGGAACAAAAGGACGTTGCTTCGTCGTAAGTAGAACGGGAGACGCATTCATTGAGATACCCTGCAAGGAAGCAGCTGGTCGAAAGCTAGTGTTTTTGGTAGATTCGGGGGCGGACAACAGCCTCGTAAAATCTAGTGTTTTACGGAAAGGACTAGTTGTTAACCCAAAGGGTGTAAGAACACTTAATGGAGCGTTTGGTGGTGGCATCAGGACACTGGGGTCGCTCAGAATAGGGCACAGTGAGGTTAAGGGCATGAGTTTTAGAGTTCACGCTGTGGAATTGGATAGGGAAGGTATCCCGGCCGATGGGATAATTGGCCGCGCCATACTGGATGCGCTCGAGAAGCAGTTATTATTTTATGATAATAAGAATAGATTCCTTGCTCTTCCATTAAAGTCATGGCAGGAAGGAACCGTGAATAGGGTTAAGAAGTGTGGTATGGAGGTAGTAAACGAAAGGTCGACCAGAGTAGTTACTATGCATGTAAATTCGAAACTTAGGACTGTTGTTTTGCACAAGTAGCAGCTAGCAGCGGGCGTATATATGGGAGAAACCTTAACGCACGTTGATGCTTGCGTACTCAATATATCAGAAAAGGACTACCTGATGGATGAGGATTTTAGGCCTAAGTTCACTAGTTACGATAATTTTAAGGAACCGAACTATAGATCGGTTAATCAGATTAAGCAGGTAGATATACGAAAAAGGATGGAGAGAGTATTAGAAACACTGAAGCCAAGCGTCAATTCAGAAGAGAAGGCATCAATAGAAGCCATATGTACATCATTTCATGGCATGAAATTGAATGACGCCACTATCAAGCAGGTGTTCCCGATACCAAGGATAGAAGAAATTCTGGATCAATTGGGACACAGTAGATATTTTTCTACGTTTGATTTAGCGAGATGGTACCACCAAGTTCTGGTGGATACCCAAGATAAACAAAAGACCGCGCTTAGCACCGGTTTAGGGCATTATGAGTTTAATATAATGCCGTTTGGATTAACAGGAGCACCGGCTACCTTCCAACGGCTAATGAACCAAGTGCTAACAGGCTTGCAAGGGTTAGAATGTTTTGTGCATCTCGATGATATTGTAATTTATGGGAAGAACTTGCAGCAGCATTCGCAACGCTTGAGCAAGGTGCTCCAGAAATTACGAGAACGCAATTTGAAATTGAACACGGAGAAGTGTCAATTTTTGCGAAGAGAGGTGTTTTATTTAGGCCATCGTTGCTCAGAGGCAGGAGCACTGCCTGACCCGCCGAAGCTGTAATGCGTCAAAAATTTAGCAATTCCGAGGAATAGAAAGGAAGTGCAAGTATTCCTAGGACTAGTGAACTATTACAGAGAGGACGTAGAAGGACTAGCCGGAATTGCTTTGTCGATTAATAAGTTGCTACTAAAAGATGCAAAGTTCGAATGGACAGAGAGCTGTCAGCTAGTATTCGAGAGGCTAAAAGAAATTATTAGCTCGCCACCGATTTTGGCGTACCCCGACTTTGAGCGAACTGTTTTTGTTGACCACCGATGCTAGTAATGAAGCATTAGGGGCACTATTGTCACAAGGGGAAGTCGGTAATGATCGACCAATAGCATTCGCAAGCAGAGCACTAAGTCATACGGAGAAGAGATACTCCACAATAGAGAAGAAATTTCTAGCCATAGTGTGGGCTATGAAGAATTTTAGGGCATATCTGCTAGGACGCCCATTTAATATATATACCGATCGACGTCTAGGCTAGCCAGGTGCAGACACATATTGTTTGAGTATGATTTTGAAATCATATACAATCCTGGGAAAAAGAATCTAAATGCGGATGCGCTCACCAGAGTACCGCAGGCACAGAAGGTATCAGTAGTGCAAACGAGGGCCAAAGCAAAGTTCACAGAAGGAGAAGGCCGGGAGAATTCAAGGGGATAAAATTGATGCAACAAGAAATGTTAGTGACGCGGGTGACGATGCCAATAAACGAACAGCCAGTAGTGTGGAATGGCTGGATGATGAAAAAGATATCCAGGCAGTGTTAAAGGGTTTCCATGATTCGCCTCTAGGTGGACACCAGGGATTCTGGAAAACCCATGACAGAATTAGGCGAGCATATGGATGGAAAGGTATGCTCAGAGACATAAACAATTATGTAAAGAGTTGCCCAAAATGTCAGGAGAACAAGAGATCAAGGCTAACAAAGATTCCAATGGTGTTAACTGACACACCAAAACATCCATTTGATAAAGTTCATATGGATATTGTAGTTATTTTACCTAAGACAGTTTCGGGAAATGAATACATATAGACGTTCCAAGACGATTTCTCAAAGTATATGGCGTGCGTGGCTATACCTTATGCAGAGGTGAGTACGGTAGCCAAGGCATTCTTTGACGAAATTGTGGCACGGTACAACATACCAAAGGTTTTGATAACCGACAATGGTTCAAATTTCGTATCGAAATTATTCTCAGAAACTTATAAGATGCTGGGAATCAAGAAATTGTACATAACACCATACACAGGCGAATGGCTCATTGGAGCGTAGTCATCGACCTCTGGCCGAGTACTTGTGCAGTTTTGCCAAGGAAAACGGCTCGAATTGGGATCAATGGTTGACCACTGCAATGCATGTACACGATAATACTGTGCGTGTATCAACGAAGCAAACTTCGTTTAGAACCCTACGTATTTGATTTCAACACGCCAGCAAATTTGAAGCGGAAATGTGCGCGAGTATACAATGCTGATGACCCAAATAAAGTGCAAAAGTATCAGCTACAGCGAGCGCACGAGCTGGTTAGAGAAAACTAGGATTGTGCTAAAGGGGTAGACAGGGAAGCCTACAATAAGGTACTAAACGCAGTAGTTTTTCATTTGGGTGACCAAGTGCTCATGAATGTACCGACTTCACTGGGACATCTTGACACATGGCTAGGTACTACACTAAATACTACGCTAGGACTTATTTAACACTTGTAGTAGTTGGGAAGTTATATAAATAAAACTCTTGAAAAATAAATGCAAAGTAATTAAATTTCTCCAATGAACCACGGACACCGCTGGGGATACCCCGGAGTAAGTAAGTTCGTTACACTATTCTATTCTGTCACTGAACTTTTACGAACTCTTACGGACAAAACATACAATTCGATATAGATGATAAATCTTGTCGCAAAAATTCCGAAGAAGTGAAACTATCTCGTAGTGCAACCAAAGAACCAAAGTCCATACTCTATCAAGACCGTTAGCACGTGATGATGAATCACATTCTGCTCGAGGTGACCCTGCCACTTACTGAATACAACAGATCTAGAATGGAGAGTCAATGGACATTTCCATCATTGGATGAGTTTTGCAGTCAGGGGGTTACATATGTAGACTGTATTTTAACGACGCATCTCCGAAACCGGACCACATCGGGGAGTAACGTTGGCCTTTCCACGGCATTGGGCTCTGTTGTGGTGGACCGCGAAAATCGTAATAAAGGCAAAATACTTGGGAATGACTATTGATGCAAAACTAATCTGGAAAGAGCATATCACACTAAAAAGACAATAGGTTAGTAAACGTTTCAGACAACTTTATTGGCTTTTGGGCAGACAATCCAAGCTCTCAAGTACAAATAAACTGCAGATATATAAACCAATAATTATGTCTATCTGGAGATACGGTATCGAAATCGAACATCAGAATAATTCAAAGAATACAGTCCAAAATTCTTCGAACCATAATAATGCTGAGTGTATATATCAAACGAAGACATCCACCGAGACCTATACATTGACTCTGTTGAAGCAACGATCCAACCATGCAGCTTCAAGCACCGCCTGAGAGCACAGACAAATCCAGATCTGAGAGAAATTCCTGCATTAGAAACTTGACAATCAAGCAGACTGAAACGTTTAAAACCAACAGAACTAGTGAATACAATACAATAAGTCTAGCATGAAATTAAGCTAAAATCTTAGAAAGTAAATATAAATGTAGTCTTAGATATTGGTTTAAGATTGCCTCTATTTCCAACTGTTCAAAATTATTACTTAGTGTCAATAGACAGGTGTAATGTAAATGTGAATTAATAAAAAAAAAAAAATTTAATTTCTCCTTAGTTGTGCAATCGCACACGGTTAAGAGTTACAAAATTACAAAATAACATCACTGAGACAACCATTTCAACTGGCTGTGGAAACAGAGAATCTGTTTTTATTCCAAGAATTCCACTTATTCCTACAAATTTTCCATTTAAGTTTAAAATACGTCAATTTCAAGTCAACTTATGTTTTTCAATGACCATCAATAAAGCACAAGGTCAATCCATAAAAAAAGGGGTTGATCTGCGTGCTGATTTCTTCTCCCACGGCCATTTATATGTAGGTTTTCATCGAGGAAGCAGATTAAATGATTGGTTTATTATATATAAATAAATTTTTAAAAAATAAATAAATAAATATATATATATATATATATATATATATATATATATATATATATATATATATATAGATATATATAGATATATATATATATATATATATATATATATATATATATATAAATAAATATATATATATATATATATATATATATATATATATATATATATATAAATATATATATATATATATATATATATATATTATATATATATATATATATATATATATATATATATATATATATATATATATATACGAGGTGTGATCAAAAAATAAAGTATTTATTTATTCATCAACAACTATCTTGTCCCCTTCAAAGTAATTCCCCTCAGATATAATACACTTATGCCAGCATTTTTTTTCAATCCTCGAAACACTTCTGAAACGCTTTTTTTGGTATCGCCTACAGCTCCTGTTTCGATTTTTCTTTTATCTCCTCAATCGTAGCAAAACGCTTTCCTTTCATCGGTGTCTTCAGTTTTGGAAAGAGGAAAAAGTCAGCGGGGGCCAAGTCCGGTGAATACGGTGGTTGAGGCATAATAACGGTTTTGTTTTTGGCCAAAAGCAGCTCCTGAGCGATGTCCATGCGACGTTGTTTTTGCTCAAAATTTAGCAATTTTGGAACAGTCTTCGCTGCCGCACGTTTCATGCCTAAAACATCCGTAAAAATTGCTTGGCATGAGCCGAACGATATGCCAACATCATCAGCAACCTCTCTGATAGTGATTCGACGATTATCCAAAATCATTTTCTTCACTGCGTCAATGTTTTCATCGGTTGTTGACGTGCTCGGGCGCATCTCCGAACCCGGAGTCCATCGGGGAGTAACGTTGCCCTTTCCGCGGCATAGGGCTCTGTCGTGGTGGACCGCACTTTTCCCTACAAAAAGCATTGCCTGCCCAAACCTTCGGGGGACGGCAGTCGTACGAATCAGATGGATACAACTCTAAAACAAACACACACAAAAACCACAAACACACACAGCCAGTACACCATTGACGCCGACAATAAACAGACTACGTCAGCAAACAAGGAAACCACTGGCAGTGTTAAAAAATCAACGAACAAACAGCATTCATGTCGATGGTGGCGAATAAGGACTCTAAGACAAGGCCTTTGAAGCCAAAGTCTACGGCAGCGGTCAAGAAAAGTCGGTACCATGAAGTCCTCTTCATTCTAAGCAAATTCTCAAGAATGAGGCGGAAGGTTCGGTACATGAGTTTGAACTGGCAGACAAGGCTAAATACCAAGCAGTGGTATCTGCACCAAGCAGTGGAAATGGTATAGCAGTGGAAGGATCTTCTAAAATACCAAAATTCCAAGAAGTGGATCTAGATAACAACCCATCTTTTTTCCAGCGTTTAGGAGTGGCAGTGGTTATAAAACGACGTTAAGGCGCTTATTGTGATTCACGCTAGGATGCCGTGGAACAGCCACAAAGACTGTTTGAAACGTTTTGTGAAGTTCCCTGCTTCTGTTATGGTTTGGGGTATATGTCGGCGTAGGCAATTCACACATTGTTGATGGAACAATAAATGCATTAAAGCGCCAGGACATATTAATCACCCAACTCATACTATTTTTCCCCACCTTCAAACTGAAGGTGAACATTTATACCCACAAGATGGTGCATCCCGCCATACGGCGAAAACACCAAGATAATGTTTTCGAAATAATGACATTCCCGTAAGTTCCTGGCTATCAAATCGTTCAGACCTATCAACAAAAGAGTCTCTGTGGGGGGAAACTGAAAAGGTAAACGAGGCGCAATCCTGCTTGGACTATTGACGAATTGAAAAACAAATTAAAAAATATATGGCAATCAATTAGTCCAGAATATTGTCAACAGCTTGTGGGTACAATATCACGACGTACCGCAGCAGTAATAATGTTGGGGACCTTATTTTGGTTGTTGTCCTCGGGAGCGTCCTTTCGCTGCCTGTCCTGAGCGCGCGTGTACCTATAACTTAGCACTTTTCCATAAAATAAATGATACGCACTAGTTTGGTTATCAAAACGACAAGAAGCTTTCTTCTTAAAATACTAGTTCTTATATACTATTTACAAAGAACAATTACAGTCTACGAATTGACTTTTCTGGTGTTCCAGTTACGCAATTGTTGTTTGGTGTCAGTTGGTCAAGCCAACTGACCTACTGAAAGTAGAAGTGTCGTCGGTTCATTCTAAATGCCCCTCGTCAGCTTGACTGCGAACTGTGACACCCTAAAAGTTTACATCATAATTAATACATAAATACTATTCATTTACATCATTTGCACCCTAAAAATATGTGCTCTCTTAATGAATTTAATAGGAGTCGGTGCTGTGAGTCAACTACGCGTAGGTAGCTTGATTCTAACTCACAACAATAAGCGGAAAAGGGGACGCTACGTAGTGGTTAAATGAAGCTGGCCGAACTATGATGACGGAGTTTGCAAGTGGCCGATGTATTTTAAAGTGATTTGTTTTTGTTATTATAGTCGGGAAATCATTTTTTTTTTAATTCAATGTTTTTGTTTCTGTTATTTTGTTGTATATAAAATTCAAGTTTTTTTGTGGAGAGTTTTTTTGTCGTTATATTTTTTAATAGCATTTAGCGTTTTCGTTGAGCCGATAAAAATAAGAATTTAAGTGACCGATCATCATGTTAGCGCAACCATTACGTTTTCTTTAATTTTTAATACCTTTTCACTTTACTTTAACATATTTTATCTCTTTTAATTTACATAAAAAAATTCGAGCTGACTCTAAATGCTTCTTTTGACAGACGTTCTTCTTTTTTCCCAATCAAAACATACGAAGTTTTTATAATTCCACATTTGTTTTGTTTCGTTACGTTTGCTTCTTCAACTGAGAAATCAATTTGAACCGACACCCGAAAGAAACACACATGTACTCATTTAATTCTTCTGTCGGCCTTAGTTTTGTCGATTCACATCATTATGAAATATCAATATTTCTTCTCTTTCTACTAAAGACTGTGTTTATATTGTTACTTTATACTGATTTAATTTCGATTTTGTTCAACTATAGTTCTCCGCAAAAAATAATTAGTATGAAGAAAATTATAAAATTGAAACACAAAATTCCGCGGGAAATCACCGCAGTTCAATTTGCAAATTAAGAAAGAATCCTTGATGACCCACTACCCACCTCCCACCTCCACTGAGAGGTAAAGGGAATACTATCCAAGCCGATCTACCATTTCGGAGAAGACCTCCTTGATAACCAAGAGAGGATCATGGTTAGCTTGGGGATTTGGATGTCACGCGAAAAAAGAACTATCTTGAGCTGGAGTCAGATGGTATCTCGTGGCTCTTGTCAATTTGAGCTATCGTTCATAACTATGCTACCCTTGAGTCCAAAATGAAACACTGATAAAACTTCAAATGGATCTAACTTCTATACGGTGCGTCCTTCACCTATCAAAGTCTGCAACATTCAAATGCTTGTAACTTTTTACTAGAGCGTCATCAAACCTTGAAAGTTTGTAACAATAAAGTACTCGTGCCTCTTGTCAATTTGAACTATTACTCATAGCTAAGCTACTCTTGAGTCCAAAATAAAACACTGATAAAACTTCAAATAGATTTAACTTCCATTAGGTGAGTCCTACACCTATCAAAATTTGCAACATTCAAATGCTTCTAACTTTTTACTAGAGCGTTGATGCTCTTGCCAATGCAAAAGCTCAAAGGGTTGCAAAGTATTCGGCTGGCACAACGTCACACCCCAACGGAACAGGAATCTGAAGAAAAGGGAACGAAACACATTTCACTAAAATTCTGTCTCCACGAAGGAAAAATGGCGGCACCATCAGGCCCAACTAGTCGCGGAGGGTCCAAAGCAACAGGCAGTTACACTAAGGTGGCATATGATGATGCTTTTTCTAAGGCAAAAGCGCAAAGGGTTGCAAAGGATTCGGCTGGCACAACGTCACACCCGAACGGGAACAGGAATCTGAAGAAAAGGGTACGAAACACATTTTATCTTAATTCTGTCTCAACGAAGGAAAAATGGCGGCGCCATCAGGTCCAACTAGTCGCGGAGGGTCCAAAGCAACAGGCAGTTACGTTAAGGTGGCATATGTTAGCAAGGTGGCTGCTGTTGCTGCAAGGGGCTGAAGAGTGTTGAGCAGATGTTGCTTGAAAGGCTGGTTGAGGAGTGGACCAAAGAATTCTTCTTCGATGGTATCCACTTCACTTATTATCAGGCCTGGCTTTCTTAGCATTGACTGCTGATTGGCGGACTCAGTGGAGTGGCTGAAAAATAACATACCTCCGGAGGAAGCAACAACAAGCACCAAGGTGAAATGGGTTAAAAACACATAGGCACTCAATACCGCCGAAGTCTAAACAAAGTCACCGAATACCTGCACAGATCTAAAATTACTACAATTAAAATGAAAATGGTGTGGGGAAAAAGAAGTGAAATAGAAAATTTACGAAAGACTTACCCCTCTATTCTCCCATTATGTTAGGCACCTTGGCGTGGTGTGGGGGCTTAAGTTGCAAAGATTCGTCGGACTGCTTTAACCCAAGGCCATATACTGCCCCCTGGCAGGGCCGCCAGTGTTTTTAGACAGACCGACCGATGAGTAACGAACAAAGATCTACCACGTATGCGTCTGTTTTCCCAGGTTAGGGGCGGCACACAACGACGTCTGTTTTCTCCATGTTAGGAGCGGTCGGTTTTTTTTGGAGTTTTTTGTGCGTGTGGTGGTAAACTATAAAGAAACCCCACGGGGAGGAGGTGTTTTTTCTGGTCTCAGATGTTGAAAACAAGTAAGGAAGAGTTTACGTTGCAGGGGGTCGGATCCCCAGTACCGGCGGTAGGTAGTTGGCGAGGAGGCCACCTGGCGTCGATATCTAGCAACTCCTCAGGCATCGCCGTGGTACTCCAGGCCGCGATGTCTGCTAGTGCTACTGAAAGGGTCTCCAAGCCAAAACTCCAAAAAGAGTTCGGTCTGATGAGCAGGCTCAGAGGGCTTCAAAAAAGCCGAAGCCATTGACCTCCTTCGAATTACCGATGGAGCTACAGGTAGGTATCATCGACAGAGTCGACCCTGATGGGAAGATAACGCCGAAGAATTGGTTGCTAGTAGTGGCGCGCCTGATAGCGGAGATGGTCGGGGCTGACGACGGGGAGCTGCAGTTTAACGGGGCCGGCTGGCAGAGGGGTGTTAAGGTCGTTGGTTGCAACAACAAGAAGTCTCTGGACTTCTTAAAGCGTGCAATTAACGGCCTTGACCCACTCTGGCGGGGCGCTCGGTTGGAGCTGGTGCCTCGTTCTCTGCTTCCGATCCGCCCGGAATCCATACTCAAGCTGATCGGACGGCAAAACCAGTTTCTAAATTCGGCAGAGTGGCGGGTGATCTCCGTGACCCCCTGCAAAAATGGAGTGGGAAGTGACGCGGTGTTCGCAGTGGACTCCGCGTCGCTATCCAAATTAAGGAGCGACAACTGCATCAGATTCGGGTTCGGCAGTCTCAAGGTTCGCGTGCCGGGTGACCGGTAAAAAACCAATGGAGAGGAAGCTAGAGGTGGTGCAAATTAATTTGCATCACACTATCTCAGCCTCGCTCGATTTAATGAAGTTCATCGCAGATGACAATGTGGACGTAGCCCTTGTTCAGGAGCCTTGGCTCGTCAGAGGTAAGGTAAGCGGACTCGGGATGGATGGTTATCGTCTCTACATTCCACAAACACAAGGTAAGATCAGAACGTGTGTAGTGTGTGATGATGAAATTTGTCCACTGACAATTTTCACTCACACAAACTTTTTACTTGCTCCAAATTTGAAAAGAAAAGAAGTAGGCGACAAAATGCTATAAAGTCGAGAAAATGCGCAGAAAAGGGGGAGCTGGAATATATTACAGCGTTCACAATCAGCATTTTAAATAAATACACCGAAACAAATTTAACTCGCAGGATTTTGTTTTATATTTTCTGTATACGACCCCTGGAAGCCGCTGAGTTTTTACCCCAGCTATTAAAAGAGCCTTTACAGTGGCGCCCGAGCAGGGACCTCGAGTTAATAAGGATACTGGAACAAGGAAGGATCGTCGAAGAAATTCGTTCGACGGACACCGAGGACTATCGAGTGATCCTTCAACCATGGTATACACAACGTGGGTGTACAGCTTACGGAAGGAGGGCTTAGTAGCTATCACTGATGAGTTCGGCCTCGATAGCACAGGTTCAGTAGAGGACTTACGACGTAGGCTCGTATCGTTCATCCAAGGACCTCAAGTTAAAGCAGAGACGGAACAAAGGCTACGAGAAATAGAAGCAGAATGTTCAAGGACCTCTTACCCTATCATGTATCCCAGTACAGCTGAACAGACACGACTAGGCCTAGCGACACCATCGAATCAAACATCTGTCCCGCCAATGAACACGGCAGCGGACACAAGGCGTTCACAAATGTGGGAACCTGCTACATCATCGTATCTAGCCGTCATAGACCAGGTTCGGAAATGGTTTGTCCGCTTCAACTGTGGGAAGGAACCACTCGCATTCATCGAACGGCTGGAAGAACTGGCAGAGGCATATACACTACCATTAGATTTCCTGCACCGAACAATGCCTGAGTTGTTGCATGAGAAGGCATTGATGTGGTTCCGCAACAACAACAAACACTGGGAAACATGGACCGCATCTCGTTATCTAGAAAGACTCAACGACGAAATACGACAACGACGGCAGAAACTTACCGAAACCTTCAAACAGTATGTCGTAGAAATGCAAAACCTGATGCGTCATGTGAATTATTCTGAGGAACAGAAGTTGGAGCGCATCTTTCGAAACAGCCTGGAAGAATATCAGTGGTATGTACGCCGGAAGGATTTTTCGACATTACACTATGGTCCAGAAGTCGATTTTTTTTGCATACATTCAAAAAATTGTTTGTAATGTTTAGAAATAAGGGGTATGCCATATTGTTGGGTATATTCCACTCTTTCAAATTTCCCCTAACCGGTCAAAGTTGGCATATTGGAATCGGTAATTTTAATGTGAACAGCTGTGTTAAAAATTTTAAACAAAAAGAGCTAGTGAAAAGAAAAAATATTATAAAAACTTCGTTTTTTAATAATGGAAAACAATAATAAAGGTTTGCTTTTGTGAATTAAATAAAGAGAAAAGTAGATTAAGGTCGAATAATTTTAGATTTGAATGTTTTGTGTAACCACTTTTTTTTTTAGGAAAAATTGGATTTGTTTTTGTTTCGTGGAGTAAAAGTTATGTGTATTGTCCTGCATTGTCCTCAACTTTTGTGTTAGGTGAAAGGTAAGAGTCTGACCTTCACGGTTATATATGTTACTTTTGCCCGTTTTTGCCCCATTTAAAGATATTCGACTTTTTGCAGATCAGACGTTGAAGATTACCAGCTGGTCTTAGATGCAGAATATTGGTCTAATGATTCGGAGTGATGTATTTGGTAAATGTCTGTGATTATTGGATATAAGTTCTTTAGTAATCTAATGATTTTTCTTTTTATTTCAGATGAATTTACTTAAGATAAAGCTACATTTGTGTTATTTCAATAAAATTATGTATACATATACTTGTTTTCAATTGTAACTTATTTTGTATTTAAAATTGAATCAGGGGAGATGTGCCACGCCCCCAATTTTTTTTATTTTTATTTTTTTGCATTGGCTAGCTATTCCCTAACAACATGCGAATTTTAAGTCGTTTGGGCCATAGTGATGAGGGGAGGGAGTGCCACGCCCCCAATTTCCGATTTTTTCATTTTTTTCAAATTAACTAGCTATTAGTTACCAACATGCGAAAGTTAAGCCAAATATCTCTTCTCTACGATTTTATGCCAAAAAAATCGACTTCTGGACCATAGTACATTAGAAGAACTGATGGGAATGGCGGAAGACCTTCAATACATACGGAGTGGCACAGCACTTGCTCCACCAACTCGAACCAGATCTGATTATACACCATCACGACTAAGGCATGATCGTACATCTCCACCAGAGGCTCGAAATAGACAGGTATCACCAGCAACGACGATAAGGACTGAAGCACCAATTGACATACGCACAGCGTGCAGGTGCGGTCAATCAGGACATATAGCGCGATACTGCCGTAACACACAAATCCTGTTTTGCTGGGAGTGCGGAAAGAGAGCCACTAGAATAGTTGAATGCTGTAGGACGGTAGGGGGAAACGAGCGGGGCTGCCGCCAGCAACGAGGCATGGAGCAGCCCACCGACAACAAGCCTCAAACGCAGTAAGTGCACTACGCTACGAAGGACAGCGTATCTGTGCCGCCGTCACCCTTGGCACAGAAAACATCATGGCCACACAGGACACAGGCGCCACAAGGAGTTTTATAAGCGAGCGACTCATCTCCCATTTAGGTGCTACCACCGGTCGAGCAAACTCTACATACACTAGAGCACGGATGGCGGATGATCGAACAAGAGATACTCAAGCGTTTGTGACGTGTGTCAAGCTTGGAGGAAAGGTATGTCAGCTGGAGCTACTTAGCATGCCCGACTCCACCGACGATTTACTGCTCGGCCTGGACTTCATGACACAGCACGGCCTGTCCCTGACATGTGGAGGCCAGGAAATCCAGCTAGGCCCCCAGACGGATGGTGTGCAATCACAAGTTACCGCATCGTGCACAACCATACGACAAGAAGCCGCTACGGACGAATCAAAGATAAAACTGTTTCTAGCCACAGAGTTGGCGAAATTCACAGACGGGCCAAACGTGACCAATCTCACAAGCCACAAGATGCTGATGCGCGATGACCGGCCCATCAAGCAACGATACTACCCGAGAAATCCAGCGCAGCAAGATATCATTGGCGCGGAAGTGGACGATTTGATAACTAAAGGCTGTATCGAACCCCCGCATAACCCCCACAGCGCACCGATTGTGCTAGTAAGGAAACGGGATGGGAAATGGCGTCTGTGCATCGACTATCGGCAGCTCAACGCCAGGTCCATTCCCGACGCATACCCACTGCCGCGAATCCATCACATCTTAGACCGACTGCTTGGGGCTACATTCATCAGTAGTCTTGATCTGAAGAACGGGTATTGGCAGATACCAATGGAGGAGCACAGCTAGCAGTTTATCGCATTCACGGTACCCGGCACAGGCCTCTTCCAGTGTCGTGTTATGCCTTTCGGGCTACACTCGGCACCAACAACGTTTCAAAGAGCACTGGACCAGGTTATTGGCCACGACATGGAGCCACACGCGTTTGCCTACCTTGATGATATTATTGTCACAGGGAGAGACCTAGAAGAGCACATGAGCAACCTGCAAGAGGTGTTCTGACGTTTGAGGGAGGCAAATTTAAAACCAAATCTAGAGAAGTGTGCATTCTTTCGGAAAGAACTAAAATATCTGGGACATGTGGTCAGCGACAAGGGCATACATACTGACCCAGATAAAATCACTACCATACGGGACCTACAACCACCCGAGAACATACGACAGCTACGCCGCTGCTTGGGCATCGCATCGTGGTACCGCCGTTTTGTACCCGATTTTGCAAAAGCAGTACACCCTTTGACGGCGCTCTTAAAGAAAGGAAAGCATTTCCGATGGGGTACCGAACAACAGGAGGCTTTTGAATTACTGAAACAACGATTGACGGAAGCTCCGATCCTCGCCTGCCCAGACTTTAATCAAAAGTTCACGCTCCAGACCGACGCCAGTGACTACGGGTTGGGAGCAGTGCTTACGCAGGAGTTCGAGGGTGCGGAGCGAGTAATAGCGTACGATAGTGCTTTTCAATATATGCCTGGATCTTTGGATTGTTTTAAGAATAAACGATGAGAGACTTATTGGTCTGTAATACCTGTCAGTAGTGATTTATTTTTCCCCATTTTGGAATGAAACCCTCCCTGACTTCTCTCCAACTTTTTGGCACGTACCCATCCTCGAGATACCTTGTGAAGATGTGAACTAGATGGGGAATCACGCCCTCAGAGGAATCTTGCAGCATAGCCGGTATAACCCCATCAGGACCCGCTGACTTCTACGGGTCGAAGGAGCCTATCGCCAATGCAATCTTATCCTCCCTCACGAATCCGAAACTTCGGTCCTTGAAACACGGGCAAGATTTGCCGATTGTGTATGGTCGGTATACGAGTCTGTGCAACCTGGAAAGTGCGTATCCGTCAAAACCTCCAGGGACTCCTGACACGAGCCAGTCCATGAGTCATCTTGCTTTTTCACACTGCCGAGAACTGTCTCATTTACCGACTCCAGAGTTCCGCAGAACTGCTGCTAGGACTCCCTTTGTGCGGCCTGAATTTTGCTTTTATACTCATTAAAACTGACTCTATAATTTGCCCAATCCTCTTCCAGCCGACTGTTTTTGGCCTTGTTGAAGAGTCCTCTTGACTTTTTCCTAAGCAGTCCTAACTCGCGTTCCACCAAACCGGTTTTGGTCTAGCACGCGGCCTAGTCATAGGACAAGATTTTTTCAGTATTCCCGTAAGACGAACTACCGCCTTATCAATGTTAGCATTCCCTTCGCCGACCTTGACTTTCATCAAAGTAAGTTTATGGGTCGCCAGTCTTGAGAATTTGGACCAGTCGGTCTTTTTTGGGTTCCTAAAAAGCCGTGGGGTCACTATATCGGAGTAGACTGAGAAGCGTATCCGACTATGATCCGAAAAGGAACAGGCATCCCAGTTGTCGAATCTTATGGTATTTGACCCAGTGGCCAGAGTGATGTCAATCACTTCCTCCCTAACCCTATTACGAAACGTTGGATGATTTCCCTTGTTACATAAAGTTAGGCTAGTGGAGAGAATGTAATAAAAAATGGAATCACACCTACCATTGGTATAAGTGCTGGCCCAGAGCTCATGGTGCCCGTTTGCGGCACAGTCTGCCACTATGCCCAGTCCGCGTGACTCACCGTAGGCGATAAGTTGCCGGAAGATCTGTGGTGGCGGCCGTTCCTCGTTGTACGGAAAGTATGCGGACGTTAGCAACAAACTAGGTTTGTGCCTGTGCTCGCATACCACCGTTGTAAAGTCTCCAGTGCTGTAGGGAGTAAGAAGAAAAATATTAATATCATTTTTGGCCACCTGCAACGACTCTTTTAATAGCTGGGGTAAAAACTCAGCGGCTTCCAGGGGTCGTATACAGAAAATATAAAACAAAATTCTGCGAGTTAAATTTGTTTCGGTGTATTTATTTAAAATGCTGATTGTGGACTGCTGTAA
Source organism: Clusia tigrina (assembly GCA_920105625.2). Classification (NCBI taxonomy): domain Eukaryota; kingdom Metazoa; phylum Arthropoda; class Insecta; order Diptera; family Clusiidae; genus Clusia; species Clusia tigrina. The sequence continues at coordinate 75,248,359 of OV050030.1, forward strand.
TATATTCCAGCTCCCCCTTTTCTGCACATTTTCTCGACTTTATAGCTTTTATTATAGCCTTTACTTCGCGGTGGAAAAGACCCAGCGATGCTTGTGGTGCGGTCTTGATTGGGGGTCTCGATCGGTGTTGTATCCTCCGTCCTGGTCTGGCCTTACTCGTTATCAGGCGTGCAATACACTTTCAGTTCGCTGATGTGAGCAGTTCTCCTCTGTTTATCCCCTTGCCGTGTCACTTCGACTATAACGGGCGAAACAAAGCTCTCCACCCTGTATGGTCCATCGTATCGTGGGGCCAGCTTTGCAGTGAAATGGTCTGCAGCTTTGGAGAGGTGATGTTGTTTTATGAGTACCATTTGCCCAATGGTTGGCTTCCATGCTCTCCGCCTGAGGTTATAATGACGCCGTTGATCTTGAGCCGCTCCAGATTCACTAATGTGTATGCTTCCTTGAGTAGTTCGGCTCTTTCGTCTGGTGTTTGTTTCCGTTGTCCTGTTCCTGGGGTTGTTTCATCATACAACGCTCCTGGGCGTCGTGGCTCCCGTCCTTGTATTAGGAACGCGAGAATATAGCCAGTGGTCTCTGATATGCTGGTATTGATATATATATATATATATATATATATATATATGTAAATATATATATATATATATATATATATATATATATATATATATATATATATATGTATATATATATATATATATATATATATATATATATATATATATATATATATATATATATATATATATATATATATATGTATGTAATAACAAAGAGAGAGAAAAAACGTATAAGAGATATAAAAATAAGCAAATGTTGTAAGTTAGCTTGTACCAGCAACTCCAATCCATTTTATTCGCAAACAATGATAAAGAAACCAATTTCAGATTTCCACTAATGATGACATTCACCACTAGCAAGTCAAAATTAAGGGTTGTCATTCATTTAAATGTAACTACTATTCTTGCGAAAAAAGTTCTGAAATCGATATTTTCAAATGTTTTTCTATTGAAGAGATTTGATCACTGGAATAAATGTATAATTTTATAAAAACTTAATCATGAGTTAACTACTTATTTCATAAATATTTGTTTGTGATTTCTTCTAAAGCAACAAAAGTGCAATCCATTACAATAAATTTCTTCATAAAAATCCATTTAAAGTATAATAACAATAAATGCTAACTATTAAGTATATAAAAAAAAAACCACAAGCTTTTGCAATAAGTATATTCATAAAATTCCATTTAGGGTAACAATAAAATAAATTAAACTATCAAAATCATTGTTTATTAATATTTGCAAAATTCAGCAACATTATATACCTATTTTCCAAGCTTATTAAGCTTTATATTTATTATATTTATTTTGTTTCAAAATGTTTCTTCTTTGGGATCGAATGCTTTCTTGCTAATACTCATTTCCCCACCTCTTGCAGACAAAATTAATTATGGTGTGAGGTATAGAGGAGATCGTAATATAGGAAGTACTTGGTTGTATTACAGGCAACTGATTTACACCATCGGTTCTTGTGAATGTTACTCAGATGGCTTTTGATCCAATCAATACCCACTGCTAAACTACCGATACCGATAAATGGCTTTGGTCCCATTGGAGTACCCGCAGATCCACAGTTTTTCAATACATCAGTTAATTCGTTCCCCGGTACACAACAGTGTCCCAGAACCCAAATAAGTTCAAATAAATTCTACCTTGCGACGGAGTTTAACCTTGATTTACATTATTGGACAATCTTTGAAGTGGTTATCGCGTTTGCCTGGACCTTCTGTGCAGCCTGACTGTCATAGCCTCCTGTTGGAAGCAAGTTTAGTTGAACAATGCTTTCAGAGCGTCTCCGGTTGTAGTACTCATGGCCCCACGTAATTCTAAAGCATACACTTCTCTGCAGACTGTTTAACCCCTAACATGTGTAGCTTACAAACCCTGCTGCATCAGTCTGCGGCACGACCCATGTTTTGCGATCTAGAGGAGCACGGGAAGGATGAGCGTCTTGTAGTGTGTCAGTTTTGTCTGTCAAAAGAGGGCTCTACCACACATTTGCTTCCAGAGCCAATAGCAACACATATTAGCAAGCGTGATTCTTCATTTAATCTGCAGTTTAACGTCGTTTCGGTGTTAATGGCGGAGACAAGGTATACACATTCCTTGAGATCATCAAAAGTACAGTTTGTGAAGACGAAAAAGATTCCAACACTACTTACGTACCACCAGCATCAATATAGACCGACTCCACCTACTACGAATACGCAAATGGCTACACACACCATAATACGGAGACCTACCAATAAAATATACAGTGTACAAGATTTGACAATTAACAAAAAGTAGACGCCCCCGTGTTAATTACACTAACAAGATTAAACAAAGACGGGAGCGCAGAAAATATGCAACGAAGAAACGATTATACCAGTTGCAATTATTAGCTAAGCCCATGAATTGTAATACAGAAAACCAACAAACACAAAGCACCAAATAAGACAAAATACAACATCCCACGTCCTACAACAAAACTTCTTCATGCACCAGATGTGATTGAGCGACAGACAACGCTCGGCAACGACTCAAGCCGATCTAGTACACTAACAACAACATTACAAATAAACATACGACCCGCAGGAACAACAACTACAATACAGCGACAGAAGCTAACACACAAAGTATCTACAGCACAGCGATCTCCACATGCGCAGTCAGTGCGGACATAGCACAAAGAGGAAAGGAAAATGCTAATGATTGAACTTAGTAGTAAGTGTGAACATGTACTAGAACTACAACAACAATTGTAAAGCGACAACAACACTACGGTCGCCATCAATTCTTTCGGGCTGCGCTGACTATAGACACCAACACTTCGGTTCAATAGGAACCACTGCAGCCAGGTGATTGACCACTGTAAGTTCAAGGTGGCCCAAAGTCAACTAAGATGCAACAACAAGCATGAGCTTGACAACAGGCGAAGTTGGCCAAAGGAGTACGGAACCATACAACGGCGGAACCATGACTCATAGCGCTATATAAGCAGGATGATCTGGACGATAGGGTATCTTTGATCCAGCAGCACTCGGCGAAGACCCATCATACAGCGGCATCGACATACCAACATACCACGGCAAGACTCCAGAGCAATACAGCAAGGTATAGAAGACTTAGTACAACACTTTGACTTAGACCAACGGCAAGACCGCCCCACGAGTTTATGGTGCTACCAATTTTCGTGGAGACTAAGACTAACGCCACGACCGCCCCACGAGTTTATGGTTCTTCCGATTCTCGTGGAGACTAAGACTTACTCCCAGACAGCACCGCGAGTTTATGGTTCTACCGATTCTCGCGAAGACTAACACTGCCAACCGCGAACACACAAACGAGACACCACAGGAGTAGCATAGAAAATTATTTAAATTAATTAAATTATTAATAAATTATAAGCACATGTAGTTTTGATGAAATCAATAAAGTATAGAGCACACTAATACACGCAGGTTTATATATCAATTTCTGTACACGACACCTGGAACCCGTTGAGTTTACCCCAGCCAAGAAAAAGAGTCTTTACAAGTTGTCCGTTTTAACGAGTGTGCCTGCTGGTGGACAGCATATATTTCGCCTTGCCCTCTTTCATCGTCATACCCAATTTCGCTGATTCCTTTTTAATGGCGGAAAATGCAGTAGTAACATCTGGCTTGCGACGTCCAATCATGTCTTTGTCGAAATAGTGCCATTCCGATGTACACTGGCTTTCCACAGTACCGCTTCCATGATGAAATTGAAGGCCCTCTTGTCTGAGACCTCGCACAGTATTGAATGGTTTCGAGAGGTCACTTCCTACCTTGGCAAAGCTGGACTTACTGCTAAATGCCATTATTCAGAGCAGGAATACCGAACTCAGACATCATGGATTATAGGCAATCCCTTATCGGGCTATCGAAACCAACTTTATAGTCGACATGGGTGTCGATCTGTTTCTCGTGGATTTTTCCAGGATTTGGCATAACGTGAATATCTAGTCGATGGTGGACTTTCCAGGTCTAAACCCGCACTGATAAACTCCAATCAGTGTGTTGGCATATGGTTTTAGTCTATCACACAATACGCTAGACACAACCTTATATGACATGGCAATATACAGATTCACTGGTAGTAGGCATATATCGTCCGGTCAACTTTCTTTAATAGAGGACAGTGGACACGGAGATTCCAATCATCGAATATGCCTTCTTCTAGCCATATTTTGCTTATGAGCAGATGCATGCACCCTATCAGCTTATCGCCGCCGGCCTTGAACAATTCAGCAGGCAGTCCATCGGCACCAGCTGCTTTGTTGTTCTTTAGTCGCTGACTAGCAACTCGGACCTCAGCATGGTTAGGTGGTTGATTGACCACTCCGTCATTGTCAATAGATGGTATCGGGTTGAATTCTCCAGAGGCGGTATTGGTGGTATCGGCACCTGGAAGTAATTTAGATAAATTTTCCTTATATAATATCAATGTATACTGCGTATCCGTAACCAAATTCCCATTTTCACATCTACAGGTAAATGCTGCGGGTTTAAGATCTTGGGTCAGACGCCTGACTGTTGATAGAATTTTCAAGCATTTTTTCCGTCTAAAAAGACTCTTCTCTTCCGTTACCCTTTACCGGTAATTTTTATGAATGGTTCGCGATCCATGAGACACCAGCGTGTGTTGTAAACAGCGCTTTTCGCTTCTGTAGCTTCGCGACACTCCTGATCATACCATTGGTTTCGGGGTGATGGGCGTGAAACCACTGATTTTCTCTGCAGCGGAACGCATGGAACGGGATATGTGCGTTCAAAGTCCACCGGCATCGTCGGGAAAAAAGTCAGGTTGTTGGAGCAGTTCCGAGAGTTGAGCGGAATAGTCCTCGGCTGACAGTTGTGATTGCAGCTTAGCGACGTCTACCTTTCGTTGCGTCCCAGAGCGTATGTTATTGGTATTCTATAATCGCATGCGTATCTTAGCTGCACCAAGATAATGGCCAGACTGAATATAGACACTACGGAAACATGCCTTCCGTCGATTCACAACATGATCAATTTGGTTACGCTGTGAATAATGAGGTGTCGGAATCTGGTGCTACTAACTACCATGTTGTGCGCCGCGGCAAAGTGGACCAGCATTAGACCATTGTTCAATATGGTCTCGTAAAGGCTGAAGTGGCCGACAGTGGGGCTAAGGCTGCTTTCTCGTCCGAGCTTTGCGTTGAAGTCGCCGAGGATGATTTTCACATCGTGCTTCGGGCAGCGATCATATGTGTACTCGAGTCTCGCGTAAAATGCATCCTGAACAGCATCGTGGTTTTCCTCCGTTGGGGCGTGGGCGCAAATTCGGATAATGCTGAAGAACTTAGCCTTGATGCGGATCATGGCAAGTCTTTCGTTCACGGCCGTGAGGTTAGGTTAGGTTGAAGTGGCAGTAAAAAGCACACTCGGGCACAAATAATAGCCCATTGTCATACTACGGACGTGAACCTGGAGATCTTTATTCGAAGCCTGCCGCGTACCACAAATCTACATCAGAATTCGCGCCTCTCCACCTGCCAACTATAGTAGATATTCTACCTCGCTCGCTACAAGCAACTATGTCCTGTCCATCTCATTTCCTGAATGACGGTTATGTCAGTGTCCGTTTGCGTTTTGTGGTTAAGAGGGTTCTTACCGAGGCTTGTTTCTTTGTTTTCACTGGAGTTATCTTTTTCAGTGGCGGGTCCCAAACGCTACGCACAACCCTATTAGCGTCAGGGAACTCGCTGCCCACATTAGCTCACTATCCAGCGGATGCTGAATTAGCTACTAGGTGGCGCCACGTGAATGCTGTGCGTCAATTTGCTAATGTTTCAAAACAGAGATCGCTCTGGCCATCACCAAGTTGAAGGCAATCAAAAACTTTACTCTGCTCAAATAAAAACTTGGCCAACTGATAGATTAAGCTCTCCAATTTCATTTTTCCCGTAAACAGTGTCACAGAGGTGTTACGCGGATTAACGGTAAATCGCTGTAAAGAGCTCAACTCATCTTATCCAGAATTCTGTCCTTTTGCACCTACAATCCTGAGGGACTTTAATGACACCAGTGCACACACATCATCCGCATATGCTTGGATGTCTATTCCCAGGCCCTGTAATAGAAGAGAGTCCACTATAAAATACCACAGAAGAGTAAAGAGTACTCCACCTTGAAGGCATCCTCGAGCAACTTCTACCATGGTACAATTATCGTTTGTTTCTCCAGCGGTTAACAGCCTCTTTGATACTATGACCGTATCCACCTTACAGCGGTTTCATCCACTCCATGTCTTCTAGCAGCCGAGCACATAGAATCAAAGGCAGTATTATCAAATTATTCCCCAATATCCACAAAAGCTCTCATTGTGTATTTACCAGCTTTCAGCCCTGTTTTAATGTTATACACTAGATCGAACATAGCTGATTTACGTAGTTTTCCACTCTGGTATGCGTGTTGATAGATACTGTGAACAGACTATCCAACAATATCCCCGTTCTAATATACTTCTCCACCATAATCTCCAGGGGGTGTAATGTAGATCGCCTCCACGCGGTGCAGCCTGGGTTACGCTAAATGGTCTACATTCCCCCAGGTGCTGCTGTTTTCTTGCACGGGAGCTCAGTAGCACCAATTGGCACGACCCCCATCCTTCGTCCCCGGACTTCTCTTTGGACCAATGTAACTGTTCTGATTGCCCTGGGCTGGTATCTGTAATTTTCTGGACCTAGCTGTCTTTTGTCACGGTAGCACCAAGGTGAAACTTGAGTGTGAACGGCTCCAGTCTAAGGTTGCAGCTGCCCCCGTCCCGTTAAAACCTTGGCAGGCCTCAAAGTACGTTCGACGTCGGTTACCGTTAGGTCGGTAGTGAGGGTTCGGTTGAGTGGAACTCCCGATTAGCACTGGTCTGGCTCTGAGCACTTGACCACATAAGGGCTTGTGCCAACCCTCGCATGGCCTCCCTGCTTGCACAAATAACCATGAGACCATATTTAGTGACCACACGTTCGGACTGAGATAGCGGCTTTGAGTGGGGACCCTTATTGCATGGCCACAACAAAAAATAAAAACACAAACACAACCACAAACAAAATTTCCGCGCATATCCCCTCAGGGACGCGCAAAACCCCGGCTAGGCAAATGCCCACCAGCAACACCCCCGCCCTTGGTTCGAAGACAAGCAGCATAAGCACTGCCCCTTCAACAAGCACCACAGCTTCGGCTAATAAGCCACCCAAGAGCTCTTCGCTGTCCCCAGGCTCTTCAGCGGCTGCTAGGGTATTGACTCACAAACCAGCAGCAGTCGCTCCGCCTAAGCCCTCTTCAGCAAACGCCTCGATATTGCCTCACAAGTCGATGGTAACTGCTCCCCGTACCGCTCCTCCTTCCGGTGCACCTACCAACGTGAACCCGAGTACAAGGGCGTACAGGACGCGTAGAGCGGCTTACCGTATTTTGACGAGGCTCAACGCTGCAGAAACTTCTCAACTGTCAGAATACGACAAGGGCAAGCTTGAGTGGGCAAAAGCACACGCTGATGTGCGTGTCCACTCCTCCACTGCACAAGCAGCCGGTAACCCCAAGAGGCAGAGATTAGTCGATCGCCCGGGCCAATCCACCCAAAGCATCCCTAAGCGCGTAAGGCTGGCTACTCCCAAGCTTAAGCTCTCGAAACCGCTTAGTGAGATTGTGAAAGAGAGCCTCACATGGATTGTGGTCGACTCTGCCAATGCCGATGGGACCATTACTCCTGCCAATTGGAGACAGGTAGAAATGGCACTGTTGCCAATTTTCGTTGAGGTTATGTCCCTTAACCCTGGTCCTTCACCCAGCTGCCGTGACGCAGGGTGGTATCAAGGACATATTAAGATCATATCTTGCTCGGACCAATGCTCAGCGGATCTATATAAAGTAGCGATCAATAGGGTAGGTGAGATCTGGCCGGGTGCAAAGCTCAACGCTGTACCTTTGGACCAGGTTCCCCAACGCCCTCGCTCCAAAACATGGCTTCCTGCCGAGCCCTCTGAGCCTGAGGCAATCTTAAAGATCCTCAAGCTCAGCAACACCGATCTTCCCACCGATGGCTGGAAGGTCGCGAAAGTTGGTGACCCCAAAGGCACTTTGCGTGAGGTCACCATCATTTTGAACGAGCAATCCCTTGTTTCCATCAACTCCGGCGAGGGGGTGATTAATTATGGCTTTGGAGCCATCACTCTCCGCATCTACAAGTGCGATGCCCAAGCCCCCAACAGCCTCCCCCAGTTGATGCTGTCCCACAAGCCACTGCCAATGAGCCTAGCTGCTCGGGCCCGGCTCTCACCCCTTTGTCGGGTAGTGACAATGAGACTATGTGCTCCGTTACAACTAGAAGCAGCCGCTTCTCAACTTCCGACCTGTCGGAGAATTCTTCGACCACATGGACACGGATGCGGCTGGTGGATACATCTCTCCGATGTCCGAAGAGGAGGAGTTGAATTCCACAATAATCACTCTTCCAGACAATGCTGAAGGTACTACAGATTAACCTTCAGCATTCGAAAACTGCCTCGGCAGCCCTGCTTCTCCGCCTCTCGGATATAGGGGAGGAGCTCATTCTCGTCCAAGAACCTTGGGTCATAAATGACCGGGTTTCTGGACTCAATGCATACGGATATCGTATGGTATATATCGAGGATCAAGGTAAACCAAGATCCTGCATTCTGGTAAAAAACAGCGTTAACGCTCTTTTACTCCCTAGATTCAGTGACAAAGACAATGTGGCCATGGTCATTGAAATGGGTCCACGGACTTTCTGGATCTCCTCGAACTACATGGCTCATGACTATGGCGACTCCCCGCCACCAAACATACTGAAGCAAATGGTTGCTGTAGCCCACCAGAAACAGATTCCGGTAATTATCGGCGCCGACGCCAATGCCCATCACGAAATATGGGGCAGCTCCGGCACAAATGATCGAGGTGAGTGTCTTTTCGACTTTATCATTTCAAATAACTTAGGCATTTATCATTTCAAATAACTTAACCGGGGAAATGAGCCGACCTTCCATACATCCGTCAGGAAGGAAGTGCTTGACATCACCCTCGTCAGCGATAACTACTCCAACATGATAAGCAATTGGTTCGTCTCACAGGAATGCTCCTTTTCGGACCACTGCTATATTACCTTTGACATTGACTCGAGGGAGACTACAAGCAATACAGAATCTCTTAAACCAGTCAATAGAAAAAATACGAACTGGCCTCTTTTCCGGCTCAAACTGGGGTCATTCTTAGCAACGACTCCCCCCATTATCCACAACTCTCCCGACATGGATCGGGCGGTCGACAATCTGACCACAGCTTTTAAAAAAGCCACTCATATTTCTTGCATCACTCCCGAACCACGGGGCAAACCTAAACCTCCGTGGCGGAACTCGGAAATTGCAAGTCTTCGCAAAACTTGTAAAATGCTTTTCAACAAAGCTAAAGTTACTGCTGATTGGGCCCCTTTCAAAAATAAACAAAAAGAGTTGAAATACGCCATTAGGCGAGGGAAACGAGCGTCATGAAGGGAATTTTGCGAAAGCATTGAATCGACGTCCGAGGCTAGCCGTCTTCGTAAAATTCTCCACTCCTCTAACAAAGCCCTTGACTGTATCCAAAAACCAGATGGCAGCTGGACTCACTCAAGCGCCGAAAGCCTTGATATCCTGCTAGACACCCACTTCCCAGGGAGTTTAGCCTCAGCGGATCAAGTACTCTACCAGGTGGAGCAGGTTTCCCATGATAGCCTCCCCACATTCCAAGTGACAAAAAGTCACCTTGAGTGGTCCATTCAAACCCTTAAGCCATACAAGTCCCCCGGACCGGACGGCATCATTCCTGCCGATATCCAAAATAGGGAAGAGATTATCCTTCCATGGCTGCTTCAAATATATAATGCAAGCCTCAGATTGCAATATATTCCCTTACGCTGGCGCACGGCTCGGGTCGTCTTCATACCAAAAGTTGGGAAGGCCTCGCACACGAAACCTAAGGATTACAGACCCATAAGTCTAACATCCTTTCTTCTTAAGGTTCTAGAAAGAGCTCTTGACCTACATATCAGGACATCGATCACCCCTTCTCTTCTCTCTGTATCTCAACACGCTTACTCTAAAGGCAAATCGGTTGAAACAGCACTTCATTCTCTCATTTCTCAAGTTGACAAATCCTTGGCGTACAAGGAATTCACACTTGCCTTATTTCTGGACATCGAGGGTGCATTTAACAATGTATGCCCCAACGCTGTCATTTCCGCACTCTATAACCTTAACCAGAATTCAGGTCTTCTTAAATTTATAGAGCTTCTACTAAAATCTAGGTTCATCACTTCCACGATCGGCAGTCCCAATCCAGGAGGATGGTTAACAGGGGTACGCCACAACTGGAACCTGGCAGTTAACACACTACTGGTGAGATTGGAATCTACTGGATGCAAAGTGATAGCCTATGCGGACGACATAGCAATCGCGGCATCCGGCAAATTCCCCCAAACACTTTCCGAAAAACTTAACTATTCACTCTCTATTGTGTCGAACTGGTGTCGCGAATTCGAACTTGGGGTTAACCCATCCAAAATCGAGACTATGCTTTTCACTAGGAAGTACAAAATTCCAAAGTTAACAATGCCTAGTCTAAACGGCAATCCGCTCTCTTTGAGCACACACGTTAAGTACTTAGGCATGATTCTCGACCAAAAGCTTAATTGGGAAGCCAATCTAGCTGAGAGGGCACGTAAGGCAACATGCGCTAAATACTGCTGTAAAAGAGCCGTTGGTGCACGATGGGGACTTCGTCCTCGAGTCGTGCTCTGGCTCTACACGGCCATCGTTGAACCAAACCTGTTATACGGGTCGGTCTTCTGGTGGCAAGCTCTCGAAAAAGCCTGTAATATCAAACCCCTTGATAAAATCAGAAGATCCATTGCTCTACTGATCACTGGCGCTCTTCGTAGCACACCTACGAAAGCCCTGTTTGCCATGCTGCACTGGTTCCCCTCGGGGATCCTGGTTAAGGAACAAGCCAAGCTGACAGCGATTAGACTTAACACTAGACTTTCGCACTGGCGCATAACCATGACAGGCCATGCTTCAATTCTGAATCAGGATCCACCTGTCCCCAACTTTATCGATTATATGTCGGTCTATCCCGATTTAAACAGGGAATTCGACCTCACTATTCCAAGTCGAAGCGACTGGACCTCAGAAAACCGAATCGTCGGTGAAACAGTCGAAATCTACACCGACGGTTTCAAGCTTGGAGGTAGAGTCGGCAGCGGTTTTTATTCCGACAAGCTGGACTTAAACATCTCCCTACGTCTCCCAGACCATTGCAGCGTTTTTCAAGCTGAGGTCATGGCCATTTACCACGCAACCAAATGGATGCTGAGTAGTGATATCGGCGCAGTTGACGTATCTATCTACTCACGATAGCCAGGCCGCCATTAAATCTCTTTTTGGCTCCACGGCCACATCAAGACTAGTTCATGAATGTCGAACATTTTTAAATGAGCTCGCAAGTTACTCCCGGGTGCACCTAGTCAGGGTTCCCGGACATACCGAAATCCCGGGAAACTGCGAAGCGGACAAGCTTGTCAAGGCAAGCACGCTAATGCACGACATTCACCCCTCTGTAAACATCGGCATTCCACTGGCAACAGCCAAGCTCGAAGTCAAACGAAAATATCTGGCTGACGCCTACAAATCCTCGGCTAACGAGGAATCCTGCCACACGGCTAGACTAACTTGGGCAAGAATGGACAAAAACAGAACCAATCAACTTCTTCGACTTGATCGCGTATCACTGTCGACAACTGTGTCAGTTTTGAGCGGCCACTGCATAATGGGACAGCACGCAGAAAGACTGGGCCTACCCTCAAATGACTTTTGCCGAGGCTGTGGCTTCGAGGAGGAGGACGAGACGGTTTTCCACCTCTTATGCCACTGCCCATCCTTGAGCAGAAGAAGAATTCGCACCTTTGGTGCCCCATTTCTTACAAGCCTGACAGAGCTGGCATCCATTAATATTAGGGACATAGCCATGTTCATCAAAGTATCAGGATAGCTTCCTGAAACATGACGGGGGAGTCGTGCCTTTCCAGCCGCTGTCCTTGCACTGACTATCACCATCCCAAGTATGGGAACTTTTTAGTCAGTGCTTGAACGGCGCCACAGCGTGGTATCACAATGGGCCATTATGTGTGCTCAAGTGTGCTTTTGGCAAACTGGGCGGCCACTCCTACCTACCTACCTACCATAATCTTCAGACCTTTCAGCATGAACGACATCAAACAAATCGGTTTAAAGCTTTTCGGTGGCGTGAAGTCATGCTTACCTGGCTTGGGTATAAAGACCACCCTACCTTGCCAACAAAGAGTTGGTACGTAGCTTAGAGCACGACAAGCAATGTTATTCTTTTTCAAGGCCTTATTGAACGCCTTTTTTCAACATTATCCCGTATACCAATTGCCTCACAATTTTTGTTGCCGCATACCAATTTCGTGTCATAGTTCGACCATTAAAGCTGTCAACCTCCACACTATTTCCTGCGTCAGTAATAATTCTGCTACCCGGGTTGTGGGGTTTCAGGAGAGTGCTATAGGTAACCACCATTGAATTGGTATAAGAACCATCAGACCTACAGAGCCTAGTCGACTTTTTCATGTTATCAATTTCACTACGGAAGCTTCTATAAGAGTCTATTTTCGCTAACCGAATGTTGTTCTTAAAGATTTTCTGCGCTATTTGATATTCAGGGGTGTAAGTATAATAGTAATACTTCCCGTTTGCCTTTCTTACTCAAATCTCACAAATTTGACATTTTAAGAGTAACCAACTCTCCTTTCAAATTGCGGTCTCACTCATTAGTGTACATGTATAGTGTGTACCTGTTTGCCCTTTTTAAACTCTTTTTCTTATTCTAGTAATTACTTGTCTTTTTTAAAAATTGATTTTACTATGCACTCACCTGTATGTTCTCTTTGGTTTTGTATATGCGCTGAAATCGTTCCACATAGCTTTCAAATTCTTTCAGTGATGCAATGCTGCCTTCGTCAAGCAAATCCCCTAAAAAGCAGACTATATGAGGGTCTGCAAAATTTAACGATTGGTGGAATGTCTTCTGCAAGTACCTTATTAAAAGAATGCATTCTCAAATTAGTTTCAAATAAAATATATTAGTTGTAATTAAAAATACTTCCGACTCCAGTTAACTATTTTCTTAAAGGAATTCAACTTTGAAATATCTTAATAATTTCTCAAATTCCTAAATTTGATGAAGCAGCTCACTTTAAAGCATTTTATAATACGTTTCTGAAATTTAGTATATATAATTTTAATTAGTTGTAGTTATAAATACAAACTAAATTTAAGTTACTGGAGTTTTTATTTTACAATGTAACTCCTTCGAACAATAAATTTAAGAAATACAAACAATATTTTGAATATCTTACAGTTGTTCGTATATTTTTCAATAAATATTGTATCAACTGTTACCATACTTAACAAATGGGTGAATACTATTATTATGTTTTAGAGCACTTTTATTTCGCTTATGTATTTACAAAATTTAATCCCTGCTGTTTATAATAAAATTATACTTTTTTATAATAACACTTACCTGTCTGAATCAAATCGGGCAAATGTACTATAAAATGATTTGTCGAATCTTTCTCCCAGCAATTGAGGATCACTAATGAAAAGTATGCGGGTGCAATGATCTATAAGGAAATATTTGAAAAATAACAATAAATAATAATATTAAAATTTTTTACCAAATTGACACTTGATTTGCAGCCACGACATTTGATGTATGAAATAAATGAAAATTTCGTTAAAGCAGACTAACAAAAATGTTACAGTGATGAGGAATCGGACTACTAGTCTGTAAATATATGTATATAAATATAATGATTTTCGTAAGTATAAATTTATATATATATATATATATATATATATATATATATATATATATTTATATATATATATATATATATATATATATATATATATATATATATTTATATATATATATGTATATATATATATATATAAATATATATATATATATATATATATATATATATATATATATATGTATATATATATATATATATATATATATATATATATATATATATATATATATATATATATATATATATATATATATGTATGTATATATATATCTATATATATATATATATATATATATATATATAAATATATATATATATATATATATATATATATATATATATACATATATATACATATATATATATATATATATATTTATATTTACCTATTAGCAAAACGCACAGATGCCATAATTTTATAACTGGTAAGTTCAATAAACTTTTTCTCTGTGTAGAGTTTTTATCCACTTTTGAATGAGTTTACATAGAATAATCTGTATCCTTTGAGCTCTCGTTCGTATCCACTAAGCTGTTACAAAATCGGAATGTAATTTGGCCATTAGTTTAAATATAAAAGTTTGTCTAAATACAATAATAAATATACCACAAAAAAACTAGTCGAAGTATGGCTCCATTATCTATGGGAGTTGTCAGTATCAGACAACTCATTATAAAAAGTGTAACTTTCACCAACATCAGAAGATATTTAATAATAATAAAGTGCAAGCGAGTTTCACAAGAACATTTTTTGGGGATTTTTCGCTGTCAAATTTGAAACTTATCGCTTTTCTTGTTCCAGTCGGCTTATAAAGAAGAGGGAGTACTTTGCATTCGATCTTTTATTCACTTTTCAGCGCAGCATATTAGATGTCGAATTTATAATATATATATATGTATATATATATATATATATATATATATATATATATATATATATAATATATATATATATATATAATATATATATATATATATATATATATATATATATATATATATATATATATACTCGTATATATATATATATATATATATATATATATATATATAATTCAGTTGTAATAAGACGTGTTTTATTTGGCTGCGCTTTGCATAATTATATAAGGCGGATTGATATTGAAGCTATGGCTGTAACCGCCAATAGAAAGCGGATTGAAGTATATCTGGCTACAGGGGCAAATGTTTCCTCGAAGTCAATTCCTTTTCTTTGATTGAACCCTTGAACAACCAGTCGTGCTTTTCTACGAATCGGTACGCCATCAACATTTACTTTCGTTTTGAAGACCCACTTGGTATTGATAGGTTTTTTTCCAGAGAGGCGACTGCGTCAATGACCATGTATTGTTTTCCAACAGCGATTTGTATTCATCTTGCATCGCATCCTTTCATGAATCTTCTAAGGGAGACGCCAAAGCTTCGTCAACAGATACAGGATCGCCTGATACAAAATCTATAGCGCAGAAATTGTAATTCAATGGAAGCATATTGTTCAAAACGCTCCGACCGACGAAGGATATTGTTTTCAGTAATTGTTATATCCCTATCGGGTATATATGTCACATCGGTGATGTACCTTTGGCAATTCGGATGTTTCTTCATTTCGTGATTTTACACCTTCCTGGCTATCATTCGGTGTTGCAATATCGTCATTTATGTCTATAATATTTTTAAGAGAATTTGACGGCAGAGGCGCCATCGATCCTGTATTTTCGAAAAATATTACATTTCAACATTTAATAATTTTCTTAGTCAAAGAATTCAATTAGCGGTACCCCTTTGTTTCAGTACAGTATCCTACTCGTATGCATTCAATAGATTTAATAATCAATTTTAGCCGCTTCTCACCTGGTAAATGCACCAATGCTCTCGAACCAAACACTCGCAAATGTTTAAGATCAGCCCATCAGCCCGGAGTCAATTAACATTCAACGAACTCTTTCAATAATCGTTTGGTTCTTACGCTTTGCTACGCCATTCTGTTCTGCAGCATAAGGACAAGTCGTTTGTTGTACAATGCCGCATTGTTTGAGGAATTTATCGAAGTAGCTATTCACGTATTCAGTCCCATTGTCCGACCGCAAGATTTTAATTTTTCTACAACACTGATTCTCATTCTGAACTCATTAAATACTTCAGATTTTTGCTTAATAGGAACTGCAAATGTTTTTCGTGAATAGTCATCGACAAAAATTAATAAATACCTGGCACCTGAGAATGATTTAACGTGTAATTGACCCATAACATCAGTATGAATAAGGTCCAGCACGTGTTCCTCGCTCCTCAAACGCCGCTCTTGTATGCTTACCTTTGGCACAGAAGATGCACTTTTTGATATTGACTGCTTTAAAGGTCATACCAAAACAAGCGTTTTTAGACATTTTTAAATGTTCTGTGCAAATGTGGCCTAATCTGCGGTGCCATAAATTAAAATTATCAGTTGCCAGCATTGCATGCTCCTGTTTTTTGTTGTCTTCAATGGAATGTGAGTTTAATTTGTATAAGCCATGAGTCACATAAGCACATCCAATGAGGTTGTTTTCTCGATCTAATATTCTGCACTTCTCATTTTCAAAAATTACTTTATTGTCGTTACTAGTCACTAGGATGCCCGACCTCTGCAGTATTTTTCAGGCAGAGGTCGTGGCTATAGAGGCAGCACTGTCTTGGCTAAGGAAGAAGAAGATATCTGGACTGGATATTTGCATTCTGTCCGACAGCCAAGCTGCTTTGCGCTCCCTGAATTCGGTTATTACCACCTCAAAAGCCGTCAAGAGCTGCCGCAAATCTTTAGACGAGATAGCTAAGCAGATCCGTCTGCATCTGTGCTGGGTTCCCGGTCACAGAGATATTCCAGGGAACTGCAAGGCGGATGAACTTGCCCGTGAGGGTACTACCATACCGATGGAACCAGATAGGTCGCAATTCGGTATTCCTATTGCCACATGTAAGCTCTTAGTAAATACAATATCCTTAGGAACAGCGGGCAGGCACTGGTCTGAACTTTCAGGATGTAAAATAGCTAGACAAACCTGGCCAGAGATAAATGTCAACCGCTCTAAGGACCTACTGGTTCTAAATAGACAAAGCATAGGTCCCGTGATTATCGTCCTAACGGGACACTGGACTCTAGGCACACACTTCTGCAGGAGTTGCATGGACGAGGAGGAGGAAGAGTCCACTGCTCACCTGTTGTGCAAGTGTCCAGCTTTGTCCAGAAGGAAGCGAACTTTTCTAGGCGACTACTTTTTGGATTCCTTGGGAGATATCTCAAAAAAAAAAGATTAGCTTCATCAACTGCTTCATTAAAAGCTCCAAATGGCTGGACCTTTGAAAGGGATGGGACCTGCTGTCCCATGCGGTATCACAAAGGGTCAATGTTGGCCTAAGTGCGCCCTTTTCGGGTGGCCGCCTTACCTACCTACTAGTCATTTGAAGCACTGATAAGAGATTTACACACAAGTCCGGCACATATTCCACATTATTTATAACGGCATTGGTAATTGTGTTACCGGCCTTAATTGACAATCTGACGTCCCCAACACAATTCACAAAAATTTGTTTGTCATTTGCTACAACTACTTCTTTATTAGTTGCTGGATTCACATTAAATGAACATAACATTGTTTTTGGTCAAATGTGAAGATGCTCCGGAGTCTATGTACCAATCTAAAGCACTGCTATCGTTTACTAAGAGAGCCGTCAATAACGCGCTCTGATTTTTGTTCGATTCTCTTTTGAATTGACTTTTGTTTTTGTTTGGACAATCTCGTGAGAAGTGTCCGAATTGATGAAATGTAAAGCATTTAAAATTCTTGTTTTTCAGCTTTTTATGTAATTTATGTTTTGCAAGGAATGCGCTATCTTCAGATTTGCTATCGAATTTTACATCTTGCATCAAAAGAGTTTTGACTGAGTCCACAGTTAAAGAGCTTTGGGAATTTTCAACTGCTCAAACTAATGCGCGAAATTCGTCAGGTAGCCCTGCCAACATTAGTGATGCAGTCAGCTCATCGTATATGTTCAAGCCAGCATTCTGCACTTTTAATGCCGTCATAACCATGCGATTCCACGTATCGAAATTCTCACTACCACGTAACTTTTCGAACGTAATACTTCCCGACATATTCTGCATATGTTAAACCCTACGCCAACATATTTAATCTTAATAATTTTCTACAATCCTGCAAACTTTAATTTAATATTTTACTTTGCTAGATCGACGTACTCGGACCGTATTATTTTTACGTTTTAATAATCGCGACTTCTGGGTCCATAGCCTGTTAAAATTATGCAAAGCGCAGGCAAATAAAACACGTCTTATTACAACTGAATTAATAGAAGAAGAGAGGCCAAAAAGTATTTATTATTTGACACTTAAAGTTGAGGTGTCTTTTATGCAGTTGACATATTACTATAATCAGTGTTCCAAAATCCAAAATCAACAGCTTAATTTTAATTAATTACAATCTAAAATGAATAGTCTTTGTAAAATCAGATGTTTTCTATACCAATAAATATTGTCAAGAGGGCAATTTCGTAAAAATTGGTGTCAGAAGTGGGATTGTGTATCTGTGATAAACAATGGTTAAATTTGAAAAACTGAGATTGGAGCATTTGCAAACACAAGGGCTTAAAGCGGAGCTGCAGGTGAGACTACGAAGCGCTTTAGAGGAGCAGGGTATAGATGTCGATGAGCATGAATTCCAATGTGAAGAGCCAACGACATCTCGACACGAAGAAACACCCCCAGAAACTAACACGGGTAACTTTGACATGAGCGTACTCATCGGGATAATGCAATCCTTCAAACAGGATATGCAGCAGCGAGATGAAAAGATGCAGCAGCGAGATGAAAAAATGCAGCAGCAGTTACAACAAAATTCGCAAGCAGCCGAAGAGAGGATGCAGCCGCAGTTACAACAAAGTTCACAAGCAGCAGAAGAGAGAATGCAGCAGAGAGATGAGAAGATGCAGCAGCAGTTACAACAAAATGCTGAAGCCGTCGAAAAGAGTGTTGCATCCGTCAAACAGGACGTCAAAGAACGCTTACAGCAAAGCGACGACATTCAACTAGTGGAAAAGAATTCACAGCAGATGAAAGAAATGTCCGAGCTGGTAGACAGGAAGGTTTGTGAAATTGAGATACGGCAAGAATCGCTTGAAAAATCTGTAGTACAAAGGCAGAACGAATTTAAGCAACAAATAGAGCAAAGAATTCACCTACTACAGGAAGGTGCATTGCCTGTGCCAGCTTTATCCTCAATAAAACTGAAGCCTCCTACCTATGATGGAACCACGACATTTAGCGTGTTCAGAATGCAGTTTGAGACTACCGCTAGCACAAATGGTTGGAGTGCTCGCGAAAAAGTGGCTGCATTAACCGTTTCGTTGAAAGGTGCTTCAAACTATCTCAGAAAGTGAGCGAGACTGCTATGAAAGCTTGATGAATGCCGTTCAGCGCAAGTATGGTAGTGAACATCGCTCTACCAAGTAGAGCTACGAACATGTGTACAAAAGAGTGGTGAGTCTCTTCAACAGTTTGCGGCGGAAGTGGAGCGGTTGGCTCATCTTGCCTACCCAGGAGAGATCACTGAGAGGTGTATGATGGACACGTTTGTATATGGCATTCGCGATGCGGAGATAAAGCGTTCTGCAATAACTAATCCGAAAGCTACATATATGGACACAGTAGCTAGCGCTTTGTTATCAGAGACAGCAGCATTGGTGTGTCTGTCAGAATGCACAGCCCGTCAGATAAGAGTCGAGAACAGACAAAGTTTCACGGGCAAATGTTTTACCTGCGGTGATGTGGGGCACATGGCTCGTGATTGTCAGTTGAGATGGAAACGTTATGCAACACACACTCCGGTAAGATTGCCAAAGCAAGACAAAGTCCGAATTAGGGAATCGGAAAAGATTGTCAAGCCGGGAAATGAACGGACTCCCACAACTGATGGCCCAAGAATCTTCGTTTCTCAGAAGGCGCGGAAAAATAACAGCCTAACTGTCAACAGAGTAATAAGCGGAAGAAAAATCGTGGTAACATTGGATACGGGGGCATCACATTCCATAATCAGAAGGGATCTCGTTCGGGGAATCGAGCCGCTTCAGGGAATAAGTTTGCGTACGGCAACTGGAGATGATGCACCGGTACTTGGAAAAGTTACACGAAAAATCACTATCGGCACCACAACAGTGAAGCACGAGTTTATAGTTGCGGATATTGTGGATGAAGTAATCTTAGGTGTGGATTTCATGATTCGGAATGGATTCACACTAGATTTCAAAAGCCGAGTGCTGATATATGCGAACACCGAAATACCGTTATTCATGGGTGAATACCGTTGTATCAAGGCGGACAAAAATAGCACCCAAGTCAGAGGCAGTTATATGGACTAAAATGGGCAGAGATGTTGGGAAGCATAAGAGCCGAATCGTACCAGAAAAAGTAGTGAATATTTCAAATACCGTTGAAACCATAGCGAAAAAGAAGGTAAGGTGCCAGAGAATCTCAGCAATTGTAAACTGTGAGAGGCAACCGCGAGTCACGAAAAGCAAGATACGAGCTAATAAAAAGGTACCCGACGATCTGGCGAAAGAATGGACTAAAGAGTCATCTACAGTACTTCCATGCAGCAATTGTATACCTAAAAAACGAGGACGGTTGAATTAAATTCATGGAAACAGCAGAAATCGTACACAACTGATGAGTGATAAAAGGAAAGCGAGATATGATGTACGAGTAAACTCTAAGGAATTTCAGGAAGGGCAACTAGTTATGCTTCATAATCCGCAAAGGAAAAGTGGATTATCGCCAAAACAGCAAACACACTGGGAAGGACCTTATAAGGTGATAAAACGGATCAACGATGTTAGATACCGCATCCAGTGGACGAGAAATGTCAGGAGCAAAATGAAAGTCGTTCATTTAGAGAGGCTATCTCCTTATAAAGGTTGCAGTACTATCCTTGTTCGGGACGAACAAGTTTAAGCGGAGGGCAGTGAAACGTAATAGCTTCGTGAAACGGGATTGCATACTTTTAGGATCCCATCTGGAGAATGAGTGCCCCCTGTGAGTCAAGATGCGAACTATTCGAATAAAAGCTTATTCAAGAACCATCTGTCGGTAATAATAAAAATAATATTCTCGACTTTTGTCGAAGTGGATAGAAACTTCTGGAAAATACGAGAATAGCGTGGAATTTTCTACTCCAACCTTCGAAAACTATAAAAGCGACAAGACTGTGCAAAGTCGAATGCAGTAGATCAGAGACCGTAACAGTGTGTACATGTAGCATTATAATCAAAGCAGCAGTATTTGTAATTGTGTAAAGTGATGGAATTCATTAGTAAATAAAGTGACTAATGGTTTGTGAAATAAAGTGCAAATAATAACTAAGTAAACTTTAAGCCTAATATTAAATGTGTAAATAGCAATAATTAAATAAAGCTAATTATTTTAATTTAACCAGCGATTGTTTGATTACTACACAATCTAGTGGTACGAGTCCGAGTACAGAGAGTTAGAGAAATTGTCAGGAGGGCAATTTTGTAACAGAGTAAATTGTCAAGAGGGCAATTTCGTAACAATATAATATACAATATCTAGAAATTAAATATTGATGTGAATTTAGGACAAACCAAATTGTTTAGAAAATCAATTTGTCTTTCGGCTGAAACAGGCTTTGTCAGAATGTCAGCTAACATTCTTTTGGTATCTAAATGCAAAAATTTGTTTTTGGAGGAGCTTAAAGATTCATTAATAAATTTTGACTTTATATCTATATGTTTCGTCCTGGGTGAATATGAGTTATTAGTGATAACATGTATTGCGCTTTTGTTATCGCAATGTATAATCACACTGTCAGCAGCATTGATCATAAGTTCTTTCTCTAAGCGTTTCAACCAAGGAGCTTCTTGTATTGCAACTACAACTGATATGATTTCTGCTTCAGTTGAGGACAATGCGATGGTTTGTTGTCGCCGTACAGCTCATGAAACTGCAGCACCTTGAAACATAAACACGTAGCCTGTAGTCGACCGTCGGCTGTCCAGGTCACCAGCCCAATCAGCGTCACAGAACCCAGCGATTTCATCTACATTTGAACTGTAGACGAGACCTTTTTCAATCGTACCCATTAGGTACCTTATGATCCACTTAACGGCCGACCAGTGTGCCTCTCCAGGATTTGATGCAAACCTGCTCGCCAATTTGACAGCATAGCCAATGTCTGACCTAGTGATTTGTGCAGCAAACAAAAGGCACCCGATGGCCCGCATATTTGGAATCTTCTTCATTTGCTGCCTTTCCTCTTCATCGGTAGGATACATTACAGAAGTCAGTTTCTGATTCATGTCCATGGCCGTTGCAATTGGATTGCAATCCTGCATACCAAACTGATTAATAACTTCCGATATGTAGTGTTTTTGATCAATTTTTATTGTGCCAGCTTCTGTGTCGCGCGTAATTTGTATACCCAAAATTGTGGAGGCTTCGCCAAATCTTCCATATTGAACCTTTGAGAAAGCTTGGATTTGATATTATCTATAAGACTCAATTGGTTGGAGATGATGGGTAAGTCGTCGAGATAAATTGCGATAAATAAAATTTGTCTTCCATCTCTAAAATGATAAATACATTGGTCAACATTACTACGTACAAGGGGGTTAATGGTAGTGATATGCGTAATATAGTCCTATGTTGGATCCTTAGCCTATACTCTACCAAGACCGTTAGTGCGTGACGATGAGTCACACTTCCCCCCTAATCCAGGGTGTTATGCGTGTCCGTGCCTATTGGATGGGTTTTGCAGTCAGGGGGTTATCCGCGTAGACTGTATTCGAACGGCGCCTCTCCGAAACCAGGCCGCATCGGGGAGTAACGGTGGCCTTACCGTGGCATAGGGCTCTGGCACGGTGGACCGCCATTTCCCTCAAAAAAGCCTTGACTGCCCAAGCCTTCGGGGGAGGGCAGTCGTACGAAAAAGATGGAAAAAATACAAACAAATAAACACATAAAAACCACCCCAGTGCTTTGCACCACGCACTCAGAGGATGAGTTGCTGGCCTCCAGTCAGGAGACCATGGAAGAGCACGTCAGCAAACAGGGAACCCACTGCTAGCACAAGCAGTGCAATAACAACAACACTAACAAAAACAAACATGTCGGTATCGGCGAAGAAGGACTCTAAGGCAAAACCGAAAAAGCCAAAGTCCGAGGCAGCGGCCTGGAAAAACCGGTACCAGAAAGCTCTCTTCATCCTAAGCAAAATTGCTAAGAATGAGGCGGAAGGGTCGGTACATGAGTTTGACCAGGCGGACAAGGCCAAGTACCAAACTGTTGTCGATGAGTACGAGCAGTACCAAATCTCCCTCCCAGAAAAGGCGACGAAGCGAAACAGGTCACAGGATGTGACGTTTTCGCGTTCAAAAAGACACAAAGTCGCCAAAACATCTACACCAACAGAGGGTCCATCGACGAGCACAAGGCGACCATACAGCGAAGTGGCTAGGGATGAGCTATATGTGGCGCTCATCGACGATATAACCAAGGGGGGGAAGAAAGTCCTGGGGGGAGATTGAATCCAAATTGGCAGAGATGGTGATGGAACACCTCTTGTCCAATGCGGATGCTTCTCCCTCTGGCTTCGACTCCTCTAATGTGGTACGGGGATGCAGGGTGTTCAGGTGCGACGATCGGCCGTCGAAGGAACTCCTCGGCAAGTGCATAGCTAAGATTAGCGAAGAATGGGAAGGCTTAAGGCTTAAGCTGATACCAACCGGGGATATCCCAAGACGACCGAGAGCCCGTATTTGGCTACCCATACTGAAGCTCGAGGACGGGAAGGTGCTCCAGCTATTACAGCGGCAAAACCCCAATATGCCAATGAACGACTGGGCGATCATCAAGAACGAAGGTGCCCAGAAAACAAGCATGTCCCTGCTTCTGGCAATTAACGAGGAGTCCGTTGGTGTCCTGGAAGCAGCCCACTACAAAATACGTTTTGGCGTTAGGTACGCCAAATTAAAAATCTTCCGCCCGACTGAGGGCGACGCGGATGAGTTGGAGGAGGCCAACAAGATTCCAGAGGGCACGGACCTTCAGGAAGAAGTCTCCAAAGCGCCTGCCCAAAAGGGTACCGATGCTGAAGGTGGTGCAGATTAATCTGCAGCATTCTAAGAATGCATCAGATAACTTTGCCGTTTTTCTAGGTGAAGAAGACGCGGACGTCGGCATTGTACAGGAGCCATGGGTCAGAGGAAATGACGTTATGGGGCTCAAGCTGACCAAATACAATATGCACTATATCAGGAACGGTGATAAGATTCGATCATGTATCCTAGTTAAGAAAACAACTAATGCTTTTATCTGCCCACAGTACAGCACAGGCGATTTAACAGTCGTAAAAATCGAGGTGCTAAGTGGACCAGACCTACTAGCGGCATCAGCTTATATGGCGCACAACAGTATCGCAACACCGGAAGAGGTAGCGACCCTGATCGCCAATGCTGCTGCCAAAAATATCCCACTCCTTCTGGGATGCGACGCCAACGCGAGGCACACGCTATGGGGTAGCACCGAGGATAATGAAAGGGGTGAGTCACTTTTTAACTTTATAAATAATTCGAACCTTACAGTATGTAACAGAGGGAATACTCCCACATTTACCTTCCCCAGATAAATGTGCTGGATGGGAAGAAGTCCTAGATTTAACTCTAATTTCAGAAGACGCATCAGTCCAGGTAGGAGAATGGAGGGTATCCAACAAGAAGTCCTTCTCGGACCATAGTTGGATAGTTTTCAAGGTAAATTTGAAACCCGTAGATGCTATTTGTTACAGAAATAAAGTGGGATACTTTTACGAGGGTAGCTAACTCAAAACTTAAAATTACTAAGACAATGAAACTCGAATCTACTGAGGCGATAGACAAAAAAGTGGGGAATCTTGAGGAAGCTCTTAATATAGCTTACAAGTGCGCTTGTCCCGTCACTAGGAGTACAAAATCTCTTCCACCATGGTGGTCCAAAAAATTATCGGATCTCAGGAAGAGAACCAGGAAACTGTTCAACCAATGTTATAGGGACGAAGATAGGGCGCGATATAAAGGGAGTCTCAAAGTTTACAAAAAATCTATCAGGGAAGCCAAGAAAAATGGCTGGAGAGAATTTTGTGAATCAATTGAGGCAACCTCTACTTCAGCAAGACTCAGCAAGATACTGTCCAAGGAACAAACCAGCCCCTCTTTCCTTAGAAAGACGGATGGTGCATGGACGGAAACATCTTCTGAAACACTTGATTTCTTACTTCAAACACACTTCCCAGACTGTAAAGATACCGCGCAAGTATCTCAATTACCCATTATGGGCAATCAGATGCCACCGGTTTGTGACCTGATATTCACGGACGAAAAAATCAAACTCTCGATAAATTGTTTCTCGCCTTATAAATCGCCGGGCTTGGATGGGATTTTCCCAATCATGCTGCAAAGGTTACAGGTTGTGGTGATCCCATGGCAGAAGGGGATATATAAGGCATGCATACGCTTCAACTACATCCCCCTCAGTTGGAGGAAGGTAAAGGTAGTTTTCATCTCAAAAGCGGGGAAGATTGGGCATGAGTCGGCAAACGTCGTTTCTTCTTAAAACAATGGAAAGGGCTCTGGAAATCCACCTTAGGCATACAGTGGATCAGTTTCCCCTCTCGAATTCGCAACACGCATATCTCAGGGGTAAATCTACGGAAACAGCTTTACATGAGGTAATTCGATCAGTAGAAAAGACAATCCACCATAAGCAGTACACGTTGGCGGCCTTTCTGGACATAGAGGGGGCTTTTAACAACATTAGTAACAAAGCAATTCCGGACTCTCTCACCAGGGTAGGGGTTGAGGAAGTTCTTACGGAGTGGATAGTTACAATGCTTAGGACTAGAGTCATTCAGTCTGAGCTGGGTAACACGGTTCTCGTCAAACCCATCAGTAGAGGAACACCACAAGGTGGGGTGATTTCACCCTTATTGTGGCTATTGGTAATTGACAACATCCTCGGCATACTAGATTCAATGGGGGTTAAGGCGGTAGCATACGCGGTGTATCAGGAATGTTCCCAAGTGTAATAAGTGATATTATGCAAAAGGGGCTGGACAAACTGAATTCCTGGGCCACAGGATGTGGACTAGGTGTGAATCCAGAAAAGACAGAACTGATACTTTTCACTAACAAGACCAAGATTCCGATCTTTAAGCTTCCGACACTTTACGGTCAACAGCTAAAGTTAGCGGAGATAGCGAAATACTTAGGAGTTATCCTGGACCCCAAGCTAAATTGGAGAACCAATATAGAGTTACGGGTCAGGAAAGCACACGTAGCTTTCTACGCATGCAAGAAAATGTTTGGGAAAAAATGGGGACTACGCCCCCATATCACTCACTGGATGTACGAAGCAATCGTGCGTCCAATACTAACTTACGGTTCAATAGTCTGGTGGCCAGCTCTAGACAAGGGCTATAACGTTCAGAGACTTAATAGAGTTCAAAGAACAGCTGCCGCTGGCATTGTAGGGAGCCTGAGAACATGTCCAGCGGAGGCACTCAAATTATTGCTACACATCCTCCCTATCGACCTGTACATTAAGAACGTAGCCTGCAACAGTGCGCTAAGGTTAAAAGCGACAAACTGCTGGTCTGAGTGAACGTACGGTCATGGTAAGGTGCTATACACAGTGCCGAGGGAATTAACACAAATGACGACAGATTACATAGTACCACAACTGGACTTCAAAAAGGACTTCGAGGTTAGATTTCCCTCAAGAAAATTGTGGTCCAGATGGAAACTCCAAATGGAGTACGATATACCCATTTATACGGACGGGTCAAAAATTTACCTGGGCGTGGGGGCGGGGGTCTTTTCCCCGCACGCTAACATTTTCAGGCGGAAGTACTCACGACCAGAGAGGCATGTCGACAGATCACCCACCACATTAGAGAAGTGCAGAGGAGCACGGTTGCTATTTTTGTGGACAGCCAGGCTGCCATAAAAGCCCTACAATTAAACACCATCACCTCCAGACTGGTCAGACAGTGCAGGGAGGAACTTAGGGCACTAGGTCACCATGCTGACATCATAATCATCTGGGTCCCCGGACACAGGAATATAGATGGAAATGAGAAGGCTGATGAATTGGCGCGCAGAGGAGCCTCTCTCGATCTAACCCATGTGGAACTAGTACCTGTTTCCATGGGTGCGATTAAGAGGGGCATCTACATGCACCGTCTTACCTTAGCGGGCAATAGATGGAGGACACTTACAACATGTAATACATCCCGGGCGACCTGGCTAGTCTTTAACACAGCGAGATCTAGGGATCTCATAAACAGGGACCGCATGGACACCAGCCGCCTCACGGCGGCCTTTACGGGTCACTGGCTCGTGGGAACTCATTCAGAGAAATTGCAGAGACCGTACAATACCCATTGTAGAAGTTGAGGAAATTCAGAAGAGAAGGAAACCTTAATCCATTTTCTTTGCGAATGCCCGGCTCTGGCGGCCGCATGAAATATAACACTAAGAAACTATTTCCTAGCGAGTTTATCCGATCTCTCGGGTGTAAAACCGAAAGATCTTTTAAGATATCTAAACTCCACAAAGTGGATTTAGGGAACAACCCATCGTTTTCTCCGGCGTTAGGAGAGGTTGTGGTATCAAAACGTCGCTAAGGCGATATTTGTGATCCATGTGAGGACCGACTTGGATCAGCCACTGAAACCAACCAACCAACCAACTACGTACAAGTCCAAAACTCTACAGTGTTTTGTTTATTTCAGTATTCTATACCCATGACTGCTTTAAACCATCAATAGATGACTGCTTCAAACCATAAATAGATTTTTTGAGTTTACATACCATGTCAGAGGCATCTTCAAAACACTTTGGTTGAGTAACATAAATCTCTTAATCTAATTTTGCGTTTAGAAACGCAGTCACTGCATCCATTTGATGGAAAAATAGGCCATACCTTGCTGTAAGCGCCAATAGCAAGCGGATTGAAGTATATCTGGCTACTGGGGCAAATGTTTCCTCGAAGTCAATTTGTTTTCTTTGATTGAAACCTTGAACAACCAGTCGTGCTTTTCTACGAATCGGTACGCCATCAACATTTACTTTCGTTTTGAAGACCCACTTGGTATTGATAGGTTTTTTTCCAGAGAGCGACTGCGTCAATGACCATGTATTGTTTTCCAACAGCGATTTGTATTCATCTTGCATCGCATCCTTTCATGAATCTTCTAAGGGAGACGCCAAAGCTTCGTCAACAGATACAGGATCGCCTGATACAAAATCTATAGCGCAGAAATTGTAATTCAATGGAAGCATATTGTTCAAAACGCTCCGACCGACGAAGGATATTGTTTTCAGTAATTGTTATATCCCTATCGGGTATATATGTCACATCGGTGATGTACCTTTGGCAATTCGGATGTTTCTTCATTTCGTGATTTTACACCTTCCTGGCTATCATTCGGTGTTGCAATATCGTCATTTATGTCTATAATATTTTGACGGCAGAGGCGCCATCGATCCTGTATTTTCGAAAAATATTACATTTCGACATTTAATAATTTTCTTAGTCCAAGGATTCAAGAAGCGGTACCCCTTTGTTTCAGTACAGTATCCTACGAATATGCATTCAATGGATTTAATATTAGCCGCTTCTCAATTTTAGCCGCTTCTCACCTGGTACATGCACCAATGATCTCGAACCAAACACTCGCAAATGTTTAAGATTTGGGTTTACACTGCTCCAGCGTTGCTATCCTGTTAATCAAGTAAGTGGCTGTCGCAGCGGCTTCTCCCCAATACTGCCCCATCAGTCCGGAGTCAATTAACATGCAACGAACTCTTTCAATAATCGTTTGGTTCATTTGCTTTGCTACGCCATTCTGTTCTGCAGCATAAGGACACGTCGTTTGTTGTACAATGCCGCATTGTTTGAGGAATTTATCGAAGTAGCTATTCACGTATTCAGTCCCATTGTCCGACCGCAAGATTTTAGTTTTTCTACAACACTGATTCTCATTCTGAACTCATTAATTACTTCAGATTTTTGCTTAATAGGAACTGCAAATGTTTTTCGTGAATAGTCATCGACAAAAATTAATAAATACCTGGCACCTGAGAATGATTTAACGTGTAATTGACCCATAACATCAGTATGAATAAGGTCCAGCACGTGTTCCTCGCTCCTCAAACGCCGCTCTTGTATGCTTACCTTTGGCACAGAAGATGCACTTTTTGATATTGACTGCTTTAAAGGTCATACCAAAACAAGCGTTCTTAGAAATTTTTAAATGTTCTGTGCAAATGTGGCCTAATCTGCGGTGCCATAAATTAAAATTATCAGTTGCCAGCATTGCATGCTCCTGTTTTTTGTTGTCTTCAATGGAATGTGAGTTTAATTTGTATAAGCCATTAGTCACATAAGCACATCCAATGAGGTTGTCTTCTCGATCTAATATTCTGCACTTCTCATATTCAAAAATTACTTTATTGCCGTTACTAGTCATTTGAAGCACTGATAAGAGATTTACACAAAAGTCCGGCACATATTCCACATTATTTATAACGGCATTGATAATTGTGTTACCGGCCTTAATTGACAATCTGACGTCACCAACACAATTCACAAAAATGGTTTTTGTCATTTGCTACAACTACTCCTTTATTAGTTGCTGGATTCACATGAAAATAAAATGTGCTTGTTTTTGGTCAAATGTGACGATGCTCCGGAGTCTATGTACCAATCTAAAGCACTGCTATCGTTTACTAAGAGAGCCGTCAATAACGCGCTCTGATTTTTGTTCGATTCTCTTTTGAATTGACTTTTGTTTTTGTTTGGACAATCTCGTGAGAAGTGTCCGAATTGATGAAATGTAAAGCATTTAAAATTCTTGTTTTTCAGCTTTTTATGTGATTTATGTTTTGCAAGGTATGCTCTATCTTCAGCTTTACTATCGATTTTACATCTTGCATCAAAAGAGTTTTGACTGAGTCCACAGTTAAAGAGCTTTGGGAATTTTCAACTGCTCAAACTAATGCGCGAAATTCGTCAGGTAGCCCTGCCAACATTAGTGATGCAGTCAGCTCATCGTATATGTTCAAGCCAGCATTCTGCACTTTTAATGCCGTCATAACCATGCGATTCCACGTATCGAACTTCTCACGACCACGTAACTTTTCTAACGTAATACTTCCCGACATATTCTGCATATGTTAAACCCTACGCCAACATATTTAATCTTAATAATTTTCGACAATCCTGCAAACTTTAATTTAATATTTTACTTTGCTAGATCGACGAACTCGGACCGTATTATTTTTACGTTTTAATAATCGCGACTTCTGGGCCAATAGCCTGTTAAAATTATGCAAAGCGCAGGCAAATAAAACGAGTCTTATTACAACTGAATTAATAGAAGAAGAGAGGCCAGAAAGTATTTATTATTTGACACTTAAAGTTGAGGTGTCTTTGATGCAGTTGACATATTACTATAATCAGTGTTGTATCCTAATATTTGTTCCTTTTTAACACCTTCCCTGAACAATTATTAGGGAATATAATTCAAGCATGGCCAAATCTACAATCATTAAATTATGAATACATATATAACTTATACAATATTTTACATTTCATTTAATATTCAATTTATAAATCCAAAATCTACAGCTTAATTTAAATTAATTACAATCTAAAATGAATAGCCTTTGTAAAATGACATGTTTTCTATACCAATAAATATAATATACAATATCTAGAAATTAAATATTGATGTGAAGTTAGGACAAACCAAATTGTTTAGAAAATAAATTTGCCTTTCGGCTGAAACAGGCTTTGTTAGAATGTCAGCTAGCATTCTTTTGGTATCTAAGTACAAAAATTTGTTTTTGGAGGAGCTTAAAGATTCATTAATAAATTTTGACTTTATATCTATATGTTTCGTCCTGGGTGAATATGAGTTATTAGTGATAACATGTATTGCGCTTTTGTTATCGCAATGTATAATCACACTGTCAGCAGCATTGATCATAAGTTCTTTCTCTAAGCGTTTCAACCAATTATAGCTTCTTGTATTGCAACTACAACTGACAGGATTTCTGCCTCAGTTGAGGACAATGCGATGGTTTGTTGTCGCCGTACAGCTCATGAAACTGCAGCACCTTGAAACATAAACACGTAGCCTGTAGTCGACCGTCGGCTGTCCAGGTCACCAGCCCAATCAGCGTCACAGAACCCAGAGATTTCATCTACATTTGAACTGTAGACGAGACCTTTTTCAATCGTACCCATTAGGTAGCTTATGATCCACTTAACGGCCGACCAGTGTGCCTCTCCAGGATTTGATGCAAACCTGCTCGCCAATTTGACAGCATAGCAAATGTCTGACCTAGTGATTTGTGCAGCAAACAAAAGGCACCCGATGGCCCGCATATATGGAATCTTCTTCATTTGCTGCCTTTCCTCTTCATCGGTAGGATACATTGCAGAAGTCAGTTTCTGATTCATGTCCATGGCCGTTGCAATTGGATTGCAATCCTGCATACCAAACCGATTAATAACTTCCGATATGTAGTGCTTTTGATCAATTTTTATTGTGCCAGCTTCTGTGTCGCGCGTAATTTGTAGGCTTCGCCAAATCTTCCATATTGAACGTTTGAGAAAGCTTGGATTTGATATTATCTATAAGACTCAATTGGTTGGAGATGATGAGTAAGTCGTCGACATAAATTGCGATAAATAAAATTTGTCTTCCATCTCTAAAATGATAAATACATTGGTCAACATTACTACGTACAAGTCCAAAACTCTACAGAGTTTTGTTTATTTCAGTATTCTATACCCATGACTGCTTTAAACCATCAATAGATGACTGCTTCAAACCATAAATAGATTTTTTTGAGTTTACATACCATGTCAGAGGCATCTTCAAAACCCTTTGGTTGAGTAACATAAATCTCTCCATCTAATTTTGCGTTTAGAAACGCAGTCACTGCATCCATTTGATGGAAAAATAGGCCATACCTTGCTGTAACCGCCAATAGAAAGCGGATTAAAGTATATCTGGCTACTGGGGCAAATGTTTCCTCGAAGTCAATTCCTTTTCTTTGATTGAACCCTTGAACAACCAGTCGTGCTTTTCTACGAATCGGTACGCCATCAACATTTACTTTCGTTTTGAAGACCCACTTGGTATTGATAGGTTTTTTTTCCAGAGAGCGACTGCGTCAATGACCATGTATTGTTTTCCAACAGCGATTTGTATTCATCTTGCATCGCATCCTTTCATGAATCTTCTAAGGGAGACGCCAAAGCTTCGTCAACAGATACAGGATCGCCTGATACAAAATCTATAGCGCAGAAATTGTAATTCAATGGAAGCATATTGTTCAAAACGCTCCGACCGACGAAGGATATTGTTTTCAGTAATTGTTATATCCCTATCGGGTATATATGTCACATCGTTGATGTACCTTTGGCAATTCGGATGTTTCTTCATTTCGTGATTTTACACCTTCCTGGCTATCATTCGGTGTTGCAATATCGTCATTTATGTCTATAATATTTTTAAGAGAATTTGACGGCAGAGGCGCCATCGATCCTGTATTTTCGAAAAATATTACATTTCGACATTTAATAATTTTCTTAGTCCAAGGATTCAATAAGCGGTACCCCTTTGTTTCAGTACAGTATCCTACTCGTATGCATTCAATAGATTTAATATTCAATTTTAGCCGCTTCTCACCTGGTACATGCACCAATGATCTCGAACCAAACACTCGCAAATGTTTAAGATTTGGGTTGACACTGCTCCAGCGTTGCTATCCTGTTAATCAAGTAAGTGGCTGTCGCAGCGGCTTCTCCCCAATACTGCCCCATCAGCCCGGAGTCAATTAACATGCAACGAACTCTTGCAATAATCGTTTGGTTCATACGCTTTCCTACGCCATTCTGTTCTGCAGCATAAGGACACGTCGTTTTTTGTACAATGCCGCATTGTTTGAGGAATTTATCGAAGTAGCTATTCACGTATTCAGTCCCATTGTCCGACCGCAAGATTTTAATTTTTCTACAACACTGATTCTCATTCTGAACTCATTAAATACTTCAGATTTTTGCTTAATAGGAACTGCAAATGTTTTTCGTGAATAGTCATCGACAAAAATTAATAAATACCTTGCACCTGAGAATAATTTAACGTGTAATTGACCCATAACATCAGTATGAATAAGGTCCAGCACGTGTTCCTCGCTCCTCAAACGCCGCTCTTGTATGCTTACCTTTGGCACAGAAGATGCACTTTTTGATATTGGCTGCTTTAAAGGTCATACCAAAACAAGCGTTTTTAGACATTTTTAAATGTTCTGTGCAAATGTGGCCTAATCTGCGGTGCCATAAATTAAAATTATCAGTTGCCAGCATTGCATGCTCCTGTTTTTTGTTGTCTTCAATGGAATGTGAGTTTAATTTGTATAAGCCATTAGTCACATAAGCACATCCAATGAGGTTGTCTTCTCGATCTAATATTCTGCACTTCTCATATTCAAAAATTACTTTATTGCCGTTACTAGTCATTTGAAGCACTGATAAGAGATTTACACAAAAGTCCGGCACATATTCCACATTATTTATAACGGCATTGATAATTGTGTTGCCGGCCTTAATTGACAATCTGACGTCACCAACACAATTCACAAAAATGTTTTTTGTCATTTGCTACAACTACTTCTTTATTAGTTGCTGAATTCACATTAAATAAAATGTGCTTATTTTTGGTCAAATGTGAAGATGCACCGGAGTCTATGTACCAATCTAAAGCACTGCTATCGTTTACTAAGAGAGCCGTCAACAACGCGCTCTGATTTTTGTTTTGAATTGACTTTCGTTTTTGTTTGGACAATCTCGTGAGAAGTGTCCGAATTGATGAAATGTAAAGCATTTAAAATTCTTGTTTTTCACCTTTTTATGTGATTTATGTTTTGCAAGGAATACGCTATCTTCAGCTTTGCTACCGAATTTTACATCTTGCATCAAAAGAGTTTTGACTGAGTCCACAGTTAAAGGGCTTTGGGAATTTTCAACTGCTCAAACTAATGCGCGAAATTCGTCAGGTAGCCCTGCCAACATTAGTGATGCAGTCAGCTCATCGTATATGTTCAAGCCAGCATTCTGCACTTTTAATGCCGTCATAACCATGCGATTCCACGTATCGAACTTCTCACGACCACGTAACTTTTCTAACGTAATACTTCCCGACATATTCTGCATATGTTAAACCCTACGCCAACATATTTAATCTTAATAATTTTCGACAATCCTGCAAACTTTAATTTAATATTTTACTTTGCTAGATCGACGAACTCGGACCGTATTATTTTTACGTTTTAATAATCGCGACTTCTGGGCCAATAGCCTGTTAAAATTATGCAAAGCGCAGGCAAATAAAACACGTCTTATTACAACTGAATTAATAGAAGAAGAGAGGCCAGAAAGTATTTATTATTTGACACTTAAAGTTGAGGTGTCTTTGATGCAGTTGACATATTACTATAATCAGTGTTGTATCCTAATATTTGTTCCTTTTTAACACCTTCCCTGAACAATTATTAGGGAATATAATTCAAGCATGGCCAAATCTACAATCATTAAATTATGAATACATATATAACTTATACAATATTTTACATTTCATTTAATATTCAATTTATAAATCCAAAATCTACAGCTTAATTTAAATTAATTACAATCTAAAATGAATAGCCTTTGTAAAATGACATGTTTTCTATACCAATAAATATAATATACAATATCTAGAAATTAAATATTGATGTGAAGTTAGGACAAACCAAATTGTTTAGAAAATAAATTTGCCTTTCGGCTGAAACAGGCTTTGTTAGAATGTCAGCTAGCATTCTTTTGGTATCTAAGTACAAAAATTTGTTTTTGGAGGAGCTTAAAGATTCATTAATAAATTTTGACTTTATATCTATATGTTTCGTCCTGGGTGAATATGAGTTATTAGTGATAACATGTATTGCGCTTTTGTTATCGCAATGTATAATCACACTGTCAGCAGCATTGATCATAAGTTCTTTCTCTAAGCGTTTCAACCAATTATAGCTTCTTGTATTGCAACTACAACTGACAGGATTTCTGCCTCAGTTGAGGACAATGCGATGGTTTGTTGTCGCCGTACAGCTCATGAAACTGCAGCACCTTGAAACATAAACACGTAGCCTGTAGTCGACCGTCGGCTGTCCAGGTCACCAGCCCAATCAGCGTCACAGAACCCAGAGATTTCATCTACATTTGAACTGTAGACGAGACCTTTTTCAATCGTACCCATTAGGTACCTTATGATCCACTTAACGGCCGACCAGTGTGCCTCTCCAGGATTTGATGCAAACCTGCTCGCCAATTTGACAGCATAGCAAATGTCTGACCTAGTGATTTGTGCAGCAAACAAAAGGCACCCGATGGCCCGCATATATGGAATCTTCTTCATTTGCTGCCTTTCCTCTTCATCGGTAGGATACATTGCAGAAGTCAGTTTCTGATTCATGTCCATGGCCGTTGCAATTGGATTGCAATCCTGCATACCAAACCGATTAATAACTTCCGATATGTAGTGCTTTTGATCAATTTTTATTGTGCCAGCTTCTGTGTCGCGCGTAATTTGTAGGCTTCGCCAAATCTTCCATATTGAACGTTTGAGAAAGCTTGGATTTTATATTATCTATAAGACTCAATTGGTTGGAGATGATGAGTAAGTCGTCGACATAAATTGCGATAAATAAAATTTGTCTTCCATCTCTAAAATGATAAATACATTGGTCAACATTACTACGTACAAGTCCAAAACTCTACAGAGTTTTGTTTATTTCAGTATTCTATAACCATGACTGCTTTAAACCATCAATAGATTACTGCTTCAAACCATAAATAGATTTTTTTGAGTTTACATACCATGTCAAAGGCATCTTCAAAACCCTTTGGTTGAGTAACATAAATCTCTCCATCTAATTTTGCGTTTAGAAACGCAGTCACTGCATCCATTTGATGGAAAAATAGGCCATACCTTGCTGTAACCGCCAATAGAAAGCGGATTAAAGTATATCTGGCTACTGGGGCAAATGTTTCCTCGAAGTCAATTCCTTTTCTTTGATTGAACCCTTGAACAACCAGTCGTGCTTTTCTACGAATCGGTACGCCATCAACATTTACTTTCGTTTTGAAGACCCACTTGGTATTGATAGGTTTTTTTTCCAGAGAGCGACTGCGTCAATGACCATGTATTGTTTTCCAACAGCGATTTGTATTCATCTTGCATCGCATCCTTTCATGAATCTTCTAAGGGAGACGCCAAAGCTTCGTCAACAGATACAGAATCGCCTGATACAAAATCTATAGCGCAGAAATTGTAATTCAATGGAAGCATATTGTTCAAAACGCTCCGACCGACGAAGGATATTGTTTTCAGTAATTGTTATATCCCTATCGGGTATATATGTCACATCGTTGATGTACCTTTGGCAATTCGGATGTTTCTTCATTTCGTGATTTTACACCTTCCTGGCTATCATTCGGTGTTGCAATATCGTCATTTATGTCTATAATATTTTTAAGAGAATTTGACGGCAGAGGCGCCATCGATCCTGTATTTTCGAAAAATATTACATTTCGACATTTAATAATTTTCTTAGTCCAAGGATTCAATAAGCGGTACCCCTTTGTTTCAGTACAGTATCCTACTCGTATGCATTCAATAGATTTAATATTCAATTTTAGCCGCTTCTCACCTGGTACATGCACCAATGATCTCGAACCAAACACTCGCAAATGTTTAAGATTTGGGTTTACACTGCTCCAGCGTTGCTATCCTGTTAATCAAGTAAGTGGCTGTCGCAGCGGCTTCTCCCCAATACTGCCCCATCAGCCCGGAGTCAATTAACATGCAACGAACTCTTGCAATAATTGTTTGGTTCATACGCCTTCCTACGCCATTCTCTTCTGCAGCATAAGGACACGTCGTTTTTTGTACAATGCCGCATTGTTTGAGGAATTTATCGAAGTAGCTATTCACGTATTCAGTCCCATTGTCCGACCGCAAGATTTTAATTTTTCTACAACACTGATTCTCATTCTGAACTCATTAAATACTTCAGATTTTTGCTTAATAGGAACTGCAAATGTTTTTCGTGAATAGTCATTGACAAAAATTAATAAATACCTTGCACCTGAGAATAATTTAACGTGTAATTGACCCATAACATCAGTATGAATAAGGTCCAGCACGTGTTCCTCGCTCCTCAAACGCCGTTCTTGTATGCTTACCTTTGGCACAGAAGATGCACTTTTTGATATTGGCTGCTTTAAAGGTCATACCAAAACAAGCGTTTTTAGACATTTTTAAATGTTCTGTGCAAATGTGGCCTAATCTGCGGTGCCATAAATTAAAATTATCAGTTGCCAGCATTGCATGCTCCTGTTTTTTGTTGTCTTCAATGGAATGTGAGTTTAATTTGTATAAGCCATTAGTCACATAAGCACATCCAATGAGGTTGTTTTCTCGATCTAATATTCTGCACTTCTCATTTTCAAAAATTACTTTATTGCCGTTACTAGTCATTTGAAGCACTGATAAGAGATTTACACAAAAGTCCGGCACATATTCCACATTATTTATAACGGCATTGATAATTGTGTTACCGGCCTTAATTGACAATCTGACGTCACCAACACAATTCACAAAAATGTTTTTTGTCATTTGCTACAACTACTTCTTTATTAGTTGCTGAATTCACATTAAATAAAATGTGCTTATTTTTGGTCAAATGTGAAGATGCACCGGAGTCTATGTACCAATCTAAAGCACTGCTATCGTTTACTAAGAGAGCCGTCAACAACGCGCTCTGATTTTTGTTTTGAATTGACTTTTGTTTTTGTTTGGACAATCTCGTGAGAAGTGTCCGAATTGATGAAATGTAAAGCATTTAAAATTCTTGTTTTTCACCTTTTTATGTGATTTATGTTTTGCAAGGAATACGCTATCTTCAGCTTTGCTACCGAATTTCACATCTTGCATCAAAAGAGTTTTGACTGAGTCCACAGTTAAAGGGCTTTGGGAATTTTCAACTGCTCAAACTAATGCGCGAAATTCGTCAGGTAGCCCTGCCAACATTAGTGATGCAGTCAGCTCATCGTATATGTTCAAGCCAGCATTCTGCACTTTTAATGCCGTCATAACCATGCGATTCCACGTATCGAAATTCTCACGACCACGTAACTTTTCGAACGTAATACTTCCCGACATATTCTGCATATGTTAAACCCTACGCCAACATATTTAATCTTAATAATTTTCTACAATCCTGCAAACTTTAATTTAATATTTTACTTTGCTAGATCGACGAACTCGGACCGTATTATTTTTACGTTTTAATAATCGCGACTTCTGGGCCAATAGCCTGTTAAAATTATGCAAAGCGCAGGCAAATAAAACGAGTCTTATTACAACTGAATTAATAGAAGAAGCGAGGCCAGAAAGTATTTATTATTTGACACTTAAAGTTGAGGTGTCTTTGATGCAGTTGACATATTACTATAATCAGTGTTGTATCCTAATATTTGTTCCTTTTTAACACCTTCCCTGAACAATTATTAGGGAATATAATTCAAGCATGGCCAAATGTACAATCATTAAATTATGAATACATATATAACTTATACAATATTTTACATTTCATTTAATATTCAATTTATAAATCCAAAATCTACAGCTTAATTTAAATTAATTACAATCTAAAATGAATAGCCTTTGTAAAATGACATGTTTTCTATACCAATAAATATAATATACAATATCTAGAAATTAAATATTGATGTGAAGTTAGGACAAGCCAAATTGTTTAGAAAATAAATTTGCCTTTCGGCTGAAACAGGCTTTGTTAGAATGTCAGCTAGCATTCTTTTGGTATCTAAGTACAAA
This sequence comes from Clusia tigrina, assembly GCA_920105625.2. Classification (NCBI taxonomy): domain Eukaryota; kingdom Metazoa; phylum Arthropoda; class Insecta; order Diptera; family Clusiidae; genus Clusia; species Clusia tigrina. Next base: position 75,287,381 of record OV050030.1, read on the forward strand.
AATTTGTTTTTGGAGGAGCTTAAAGATTCATTAATAAATTTTGACTTTATATCTATATGTTTCGTCCTGGGTGAATATGAGTTATTAGTGATAACATGTATTGCGCTTTTGTTATCGCAATGTATAATCACACTGTCAGCAGCATTGATCATAAGTTCTTTCTCTAAGCGTTTCAACCAATTATAGCTTCTTGTATTGCAACTACAACTGACAGGATTTCTGCCTCAGTTGAGGACAATGCGATGGTTTGTTGTCGCCGTACAGCTCATGAAACTGCAGCACCTTGAAACATAAACACGTAGCCTGTAGTCGACCGTCGGCTGTCCAGGTCACCAGCCCAATCAGCGTCACAGAACCCAGAGATTTCATCTACATTTGAACTGTAGACGAGACCTTTTTCAATCGTACCCATTAGGTACCTTATGATCCACTTAACGGCCGACCAGTGTGCCTCTCCAGGATTTGATGCAAACCTGCTCGCCAATTTGACAGCATAGCAAATGTCTGACCTAGTGATTTGTGCAGCAAACAAAAGGCACCCGATGGCCCGCATATATGGAATCTTCTTCATTTGCTGCCTTTCCTCTTCATCGGTAGGATACATTGCAGAAGTCAGTTTCTGATTCATGTCCATGGCCGTTGCAATTGGATTGCAATCCTGCATACCAAACCGATTAATAACTTCCGATATGTAGTGCTTTTGATCAATTTTTATTGTGCCAGCTTCTGTGTCGCGCGTAATTTGTAGGCTTCGCCAAATCTTCCATATTGAACGTTTGAGAAAGCTTGGATTTGATATTATCTATAAGACTCAATTGGTTGGAGATGATGAGTAAGTCGTCGACATAAATTGCGATAAATAAAATTTGTCTTCCATCTCTAAAATGATAAATACATTGGTCAACATTACTACGTACAAGTCCAAAACTCTACAGAGTTTTGTTTATTTCAGTATTCTATACCCATGACTGCTTTAAACCATCAATAGATGACTGCTTCAAACCATAAATAGATTTTTTTGAGTTTACATACCATGTCAAAGGCATCTTCAAAACCCTTTGGTTGAGTAACATAAATCTCTCCATCTAATTTTGCGTTTAGAAACGCAGTCACTGCATCCATTTGATGGAAAAATAGGCCATACCTTGCTGTAACCGCCAATAGAAAGCGGATTAAAGTATATCTGGCTACTGGGGCAAATGTTTCCTCGAAGTCAATTCCTTTTCTTTGATTGAACCCTTGAACAACCAGTCGTGCTTTTCTACGAATCGGTACGCCATCAACATTTACTTTCGTTTTGAAGACCCACTTGGTATTGATAGGTTTTTTTTCCAGAGAGCGACTGCGTCAATGACCATGTATTGTTTTCCAACAGCGATTTGTATTCATCTTGCATCGCATCCTTTCATGAATCTTCTAAGGGAGACGCCAAAGCTTCGTCAACAGATACAGAATCGCCTGATACAAAATCTATAGCGCAGAAATTGTAATTCAATGGAAGCATATTGTTCAAAACGCTCCGACCGACGAAGGATATTGTTTTCAGTAATTGTTATATCCCTATCGGGTATATATGTCACATCGTTGATGTACCTTTGGCAATTCGGATGTTTCTTCATTTCGTGATTTTACACCTTCCTGGCTATCATTCGGTGTTGCAATATCGTCATTTATGTCTATAATATTTTTAAGAGAATTTGACGGCAGAGGCGCCATCGATCCTGTATTTTCGAAAAATATTACATTTCGACATTTAATAATTTTCTTAGTCCAAGGATTCAATAAGCGGTACCCCTTTGTTTCAGTACAGTATCCTACTCGTATGCATTCAATAGATTTAATATTCAATTTTAGCCGCTTCTCACCTGGTACATGCACCAATGATCTCGAACCAAACACTCGCAAATGTTTAAGATTTGGGTTTACACTGCTCCAGCGTTGCTATCCTGTTAATCAAGTAAGTGGCTGTCGCAGCGGCTTCTCCCCAATACTGCCCCATCAGCCCGGAGTCAATTAACATGCAACGAACTCTTGCAATAATTGTTTGGTTCATACGCCTTCCTACGCCATTCTCTTCTGCAGCATAAGGACACGTCGTTTTTTGTACAATGCCGCATTGTTTGAGGAATTTATCGAAGTAGCTATTCATGTATTCAGTCCCATTGTCCGACCGCAAGATTTTAATTTTTCTACAACACTAATTCTCATTCTGAACTAATTAAATACGTCAGATTTTTGCTTAATAGGAACTGCAAATGTTTTTCGTGAATAGTCATCGACAAAAATTAATAAATACCTTGCACCTGAGAATGATTTAACGTGTAATTGACCCATAACATCAGTATGAATAAGGTCCAGCACATTTTCAGCACGTGTTCGTCGCTCCTCAAACGCCGCTCTTGTATGCTTACCTTTGGCACTGTTGTGAGTTAGAATCAAGCTACCTACGCGTAGTTGACTCACAGTACCGGCTCTTATTAAATTCATTAAGAACGCACATATTTTTAGGGTGCAAATATTGTAAATGAATAGCGATTATTCATTAATCATGATGTAAACTTTTAGGGTGTCACAGTTCTGCAATCAAGCTGACGAGGGGCATTTAGAATGCACCGACGACACTTTTACTTGCAGTAGGTCAGTGGGCTTGAGCCACTGACACCAAATAACAATTGCGTAACTGGAACACCAGAAAAGTGAAGACGTAGACTGTAATGCTTATTTGTAAATAGTATATAAGAACTAGCATTTTAAGAATAAAGGCCTTGTTGTTTTAAACTTGAAATAGTGCAGTGCTCATTTAATAAGGTGGTGTAGGTTTTACAGGTTCCCGTGACAGGACATCCCAGAGGACGTCTCTCGCTGACAAGCAGAACAGGACCCCAACATTTTGGCGCAGCCGGTAGGATCCAACGTCGAGTGCCAGGAAAAGAGCACTCCTACGCGGGAATCCACCAATAGGAAACCATAAGGATAACCATCCCAAAGGAGGGCGACGGAGGGAACGAAAATGGTGAGTATGTCTATGGTAGGACATTCTAGTATCTAAGTGAATTTTGTCGACGATTCTTCGGTGACCGTGTGGGCGCTTTTGCGCCGGTCATGCAGAAGAAGCAGCATTGGGGCTGATTAGTCGCTGCGGTTAGGTGATAATAGGTCGATTCGAAAGGAAAATTTTTACTTACGGTCAGGTTGTATAGGGTTGTTCCACTGAGATTAGGCTCATACTTTTTAATAAATTTTGTTTCAGCATTCTCGGGGAATGTGGGACGTGTCTGTTTATTCACGGATTTTGCGTTATTGAATTGCGAACTTGTGTATACCGGTTGGTTTGGTTCGGAAAGAACGTGCCACGGTATAGGGTTCGTACGGTTATGAAAGGGGATTTGTGTTTGTTTGTCGGTAGGGACATTTATATGATTCAATTTATATTGTTTTAAAATCAAAATAAAGATTGATTTAAATATTTGGCATTTTGAGTTTAGGGTATTAGGTGAAGAGGTGCAGACAACACGTGTTGTTGCATTAAAGTTTTTTGTAGTTCGGAAACTACGATTTGCGTATCAATGCTGAAGAAAACATTTAAATGCTATTATTATGTGGCGCATACGTTACGGGTTTATTTTTAAATATGGATTCAAATTTCCGGGAATGAATCAAGACACTTTTGCCGGTAAATTAAATTTCGGTTTTTACAAACATATGGCCTTTTTTATGGATTTTTGGGAGTATTAAGGATGGTGAGAGGAAATCAAGGAGTAATGGACGCCGGTAGACAGCGGAACTTTGTGATGGAAAACAAGTATAGCAGAATATGTATATACATAGAATTTACGGTGGAATGTTTTTTTTTTTTTTAAATAAATTTGTATTTATCAATAAGTAAGATGGAATAAAATATTGGGATAAGTTAATAACAAGTTTTAACAATTATTGGATTTTTATTTGTAATTGGGATACGCCATCTGTTCTGGCATTTGGGATATGACGAAGGAAGCGCAAGGATTACTGCTGAGGCAGGAGCAAATTGGCGAAACGATTGAAAAGCTGGTCCGTAATTTTAAGAAAGACGGCAGTTTACGTAAGGACAACGTGTATTACCGCAAGCGAATAACACAGTTGCAAGATCTGGGGAGAGAGTTCAACAATAATCACGGACTGTTGTTGCCTCACGCAGTTGAGTACGGCAAGGCAAAATATTTTGCGGAAAATTACGCAGACTACATGAATAGTCTGGTCAACGAATGGGCAGATACATTTAGTTCTGAATTAGAGGGACTAGGGCAACAAACAGTGAGTTTGGTTTCGCCAGACGAGGAAATAAGGAACAGATTGAAATCAATACAGTCAGAGGTGAAACTGTTTACTGGGAAAATAGTTGACCAGTTCGAAGCGAGTACGAGCAGGGAAGAAGCTCAGGAATTGTGGAGGCAGGCGAACGCCGGAGGCGCTGTGTCACCATTAGAGGTAGCGGATCAAGCCTTGACGGCAATCCAAAAAAGAACAGAAGAAAAGTTGTTCAGTTTTCATAAGAAAGCAGAAGACTGGAGAGCACAAAAAGAGTATCTGGAGAAGAAGGTAAAGGAACTTTCTCAGAGATTGACGGAAACAGAGGAAGCAGCAACGCTGTTGGAGAAGGAGTGTGCAGGATTGAAAAGAGGACGGGCGACCAATAGCAACCCACATAGAAAGGAGAGATCAAAATCAGCATCGGCTGGATTTACACAGACAGTATTGACATTGCCTCCTGAAGTTCGCTGGCCGGAGTATTTAACACCAGAAGGGATAAGCCGCATGGTAAAGCCAAAATTGGTACTTAATGAAGAAAAGCAAGCGGAATTTTTGTTTGGCGCATCTGAAGTCGGTGTCGAGCCTTTTTCTCCGGGTAGCCCGATAAATAACGAAAATCAGGGATATCCGCCAGAGGAGCCGGAAGCAGTAACAGTGCAGATAAGTCTCGATACTAGGGACAATATTTCGCCAGTACGAACAAACGATCGAAGACTAATTAGTTTGAGTCCGTCACTGGCCAATTACCTCTCAGTTCCGGGAGAAGTGAATTTGGAAGCTACCAAAGAGATTAATAAAGCTAAGGTTTTACCAGCAATTGAGAAAACACAAAGGAATAAAATGGGCATTCTGGAAGTTGCTCATGCGGTGGAGAAGTTGGTGCCCATGTTCTCAGGAGTCGAGTTGTATGATCTGAGAACTGAGATCCGGCGCTTCAAAGAAGGTTGTGAGCTAGCACAACAGAGTGTTCCGGAAGCGGACGGGGAACACTTAATAAAGTGTATTAGGCAAAGAACCACAGGTGATGCGTTTGATTTACTAGCGCATAGCTCAGTAAGCACCCTGCCGGAGTTATACGCACTTTTGGATACGACGTATTTAAAACAAAAGTCATACGACTGTCTCGTTCGGGAAATTCAGTAATCAACTCAAACACCGGGGGAGGAATTGAGAGCCTGGGGACGAAGGCTCCAGTCTCTCGGGAACGCTGCTGAGACGGAAGCCAACAGGCAGTTTCCCGAAAATGTTGCAGCATACAAGGCTCAAGTAGAACGGACTATGATTTCTGTGTTCAAGGCAGGCCTGATAAATAGGGATTTAGCTAATTATACTCTTACTCTCACGCCGAGGAGTATGGCAGAGTTAGTGGAAGCGGTCTCTTTAGCTGAAGCAGCAATACAACAGCGAACGACAACAGGTGGAATCTGCTGGACTGATGCTCCTGCAGAGGTAGGAATAGTACAGCAGGAAAACAGATGTGGAATTGGTAGATTGATGGGTCAATTTCCGCAACAAAGAGATCAAGATTTTCCTCCAAGGAAACCCATTTGCTCATTCTGTCATAAGCCCGGGCACACAAGGGATGAATGCGTTACACGCAAAAACACGCCCTACTGTATGGAGTGCCAAACTTACGGTCATGAGGCAAGTAGACAGTGCCAAGGAGGCACGGTATGGAATCAGAATAGAAGGCAGCCAGCTACGAGGCGCCCGGTTCCACCCTTGAGGGACAGCAGGGGTAATTTCAGTAGACCCCGAGTTAATTCAACAGAAGGAATTAACCAAGGAAGAAATCCTTTCAAAACTGGGAGTGGTCAGCAGCAATCAAATTGGAATTCCAGGAGTGAACCAAGGATACGCAACACCCAACAGGGGTTGAGATGCTTCTCATGTGGACAGATGGGACATCGGGCAGCGGAATGCAGGGATAGCAAGTCCCAGCAAAGGAACCAGGGAAACTTCCAGCGGCCCAGTCGAAGCCAATAGACTGGAAAGCCAAAAGAAAGAGAGTAATAATTAGGCCGGAAGTAAGTGGGACTAGTAATGTAGGAACTACAGTCCAGGAGAAGGAGGAGCAAGAGGCTCTCCAATATCACGAAGGGTTAGGAAGTGGATACACGTCCATATTGGGAACAAAAGGAGGTTGCTTCGCTATTAGCAGAATAGGTGATGCCTTCATCGAGATACCCTGCGAGGAAGCAGCGAGTGGAAAGCTAGTGCTATTAGTAGATTCAGGAGCGGACACTAGCCTCGTAAAATCTAGTGTTTTACGGAAGGGGCTAGACATTAATCAAATGGACTTAAGAACGCTTAACGGAGCGTTTGGAGGGTGCATTAGGACATTGGGGTCGCTCAGAATAGGGCACAGTGGAGTAAAGGGTATGAGTTTTAGAATGCACGCAGTGGAAGTCGATAGGAAAGGTATCCCGGCTGATGGGATAATTGGCCGCGATAATCTTTGGGGACGCACCATACTGGATGCCCTCGACAAGCAGTTATCATTCTATGATAACAATAAGCATAGAATCCTTACTTTTCCATTAATGTCATGGCAGGAAGGAACCGTGAGTAAGGTTAAGAATTGTATGGAGGTAGTGAATGCAAGGTCAACCAGAGTAGTTACTATGCATGTAAATACGAAACTTAGGACTGTTGTTTTACACAAGCAGCAGCTAGCGGAGGGCGTATATATGGGGGAAACCATAACGCACGTTGACAAGGGAAAGGTGTACGCTTGCGTACTCAATGCATCGGAAAAGGACTACTTGATGGAGGAGGATTTTAGGCCTAAGTTCACTAGCTATGATAATTTTAAGGAACCGAATTATAGATCGGTGAATCAGATTAAACAAGTTGATATAAGAGAAAGAATGGAGCGAGTGCTAGAATCACTGAAGCTAGACCCAAGCGTGAATTCAGAAGAGAAGGCATCAATAGAAGCCATTTGTGCGTCATTCCATGACATATTTTTGCTGGAAGGAGACCAGTTAACATATACACCAGAGGTAGAGCATGAAATACCTACTAGAGTGGATCAAGCGCCAATTAACCAGAAGCAATACAGATTGCCGCAAGCTCACAAAGATGAGGTAAATAGACAAGTGGAAGAAATGTTAAAGGATAACATTATTTCACCGAGTATCTCGCCTTGGAACTCACCAATAATTTTGGTACCAAAGAAGGGAGGTGCGCAGGGTCAGAAGAAGTGGAGAATGGTCGTCGATTTTAGGAAATTGAACGACGCCACTATCAAGCAGGTGTTCCCGATACCAAGGATAGAAGAGATTCTGGATCAATTGGGACACAGTAGATATTTTTCTACACTTGATTTAGCGAGTGGCTACCACCAAGTTCTGGTGGATACCCAAGATAAGCAGAAAACCGCGTTCAGCACCGGTTTAGGCCATTATGAGTTCAATAGAATGCCGTTTGGATTAACAGGAGCACCGGCTACCTTCCAACGGCTAATGAACCATGTGCTAACAGGCTTACAAGGGTTAGATTGTTTTGTGTATCTCGATGATATTGTAATTTATGGGAAGAACTTGCAGCAGCATTCGCAACGCTTGCGCAAGGTGCTCCAGAAGTTGCGAGAACACAACTTGAAATTGAACACGGAGAAGTGTCAATTTCTACGAAGAGAGGTGGTTTATTTAGGCCATCGTTGCTCAGAAGCAGGAGCACTGCCTGACCCGCAGAAGGTGGAATGCGTTAGAAATTTAGCGGTTCCAGGAAACAGAAAAGAAGTGCAAGCATTCCTAGGACTGGTGAACTATTATAGAAAGTTCGTGGAAGGACTAGCCGGAATTGCGTTGCCAATTAACAAGTTGCTACGAAAAGAGGCAAAGTTCGAATGTACAGGGAGATGTCAGCAGGCATTCGAGAGGCTAAAAGAAATAATTAGCTCGCCACCAATTTTGGCATACCCCGACTTTGAGCAAACTTTTTTGTTGACCACTGATGCTAGCAATGAAGCATTAGGGGCAGTATTGTCACAAGGGGAAGTCGGGAATGACCGACCAATAGCATTCGCAAGCAGGGCGCTTAGCGACACGGAGAAGAGATACTCCACAATAGAAAGGGAATTTCTAGCCGTAGTATGGGCTACGAAGAATTTTAGAGCATATTTGTTAGGTCGCCCATTCAAGATATACACTGATCACCAGCCGTTGAGAGGCATAGCCAACTTGAAAGACCAAACGTCTAGGCTAGCCAGGTTCAGACACAAATTGTCTGAGTATGATTTTGAAATCATATACAAACCTGGGAAGAAGAATCTGAATGCCGATGCACTCAGCAGAGTACCGCAGGCACAGAAAGTATCAGTAGTGCAAACAAGGTCCAAAGCACGGTCGGATAAGGAGAAGGCCGAGAGAATGCAGAAGGATAAAGTTGATGCTACAAGAGATGTTAGCAATGCGGGTTTCGATGCCAATGAGCAAGCAGCCAGTAATGTAGAATGGCTGGAGGATATAAAGGATATCCAGGCTGTATTAAAGGGTTTCCATGATTCACCTCTGGGTGGCCACCAGGGATTCTGGAAAACCCATGACAGAATTAGGCGAGTATACGGATGGAAGGGTATGCTCAAGGACATTAAGAAATATATAAAGAGTTGTCCAAAATGTCAGGCCAACAAAAGTTCAAGGCTGACAAAGATGCCAATGGTGTTAACTGACACACCTAAACAGCCATTTGATAAAGTTCATATGGATATTGTAGGTATTTTACCTGAGACTGTTTCGGGGAATAAATATATTTTGACGTTCCAAGACGATTTCTCAAAGTATATGGCGTGCGTGGCTATACCCGATGCTGAAGCAAGCACGGTGGCCAAAGCATTCTTTGATGAAATAGTAGCACGATACAACATACCTAAGGTTTTGATAACCGACAATGGTTCAAATTTCGTATCGAAATTATTCTCAGAAACATGTAAAATGCTGGGAATTAAGAAGTTGCATATAACACCATATCATCCGCAGGCGAATGGCTCACTGGAACGTAGTCATCGACCTCTGGCCGAGTACTTGCGCAGTTTCGCCAAGGAAGACGGCTCGAATTGGGATCAATGGTTGACCACTGCAATGCACGTACACAACAATACTGTGCATGTATCAACGAAGCAAACTCCATTTAGAACACTCTACGGGTTTGATTTCAACATGCCAGCGAATTTGAAGCGCAAATGTGCGCCTGTATACAATGCTGATAACCCGAATAAAGTGCAGAAGTATCAGTTACAGCGAGCGCACGAATTGGTTAGAGAAAACCAGGAATGTGCTAAACGAGTGGCCAGGGAAGCCTATAACAAGGTACTAAACCCAGTAGTTTTTCATGTGGGTGATCAAGTACTAATGAAGAATCAGGCTAGGAGAAACAAATTCTCACCTGTGTGGATAGGTCCCTATGTAGTAGCAGAGATCAAAAGCCCAGTTACAACGGTCGTAACAATTAAGGGCAAAAATAAAAAGCTACATAATAATTTGTTGAAATTATTCCACATTAGACCACACAAATAAAGACATGTGTTAGCAGTGTCTTACAAGTGTAAACACAAAAATAACAACGTAAACATGTACGTGTGTGTATCAAATAACACACACAGTTCCGATTCTCAAAGACAAGGCCAGTAGAAGTGTGCCACTTAAAATCGAGCGATTAAAGTTGACGTAATAAAAGTGCTTATTATGCACTGTGGCCGAGCGAAGCATAGTAGGGAAAAATATTTTTTTTTTAAATAATGATAAATATTGCACGTAATTAAAAAATAAAACGAAATAATAAGACAGTCGTGGGTAAGTAATATAAAACAAAACTTCGAATATGTACATACATACATACGGCAGTGTATGCACTGAAATTCGATGCGTGGGCATTAACGCCAGGCAATGGAACTGCTGGTGAAGTAAGTATATATACGAGTATATATATATATGTGTATAAGTTAAAGAATGAATGTACGAATGTATATTTAAAGAAGTAAGTATTCTAGTTAGGAGGAATGGGTATGTGCGTATGTATATATTTGCAGATACTGCAGCAGGCTATATGTAGATATACTCGTACATAGGTTTTAACTGTTTATTGTTTAGGAAATTAGCGTATGGAAATTCGAAAAAATGTGTAGTTAATTGGGGAAAATAACGTTAGTAATTAATTCTAGGTAATTTAAAGCGCCTTGAATGTATGTATGTATTCATATACGGGCTGATTACAGGATGGAAAATAGAATCGTTAATGGATATATACATATCAGGCTAGAAGTAAATTTAAATAAAAAGTCAATTGTATGCGATGAAAGATATAGTCATGCAATGGACAATGTTTTCACATAAACGGGTTTATCTTAAATAATCTCGCTTATGTAAAAGGCACTAGTTTTGCCAAGAATTGATATAAAAAATTTTTTTTTTGGGCGGCATATAATTAAATTAGAAAATAATTGTTATGTATGAAGCAAATTTTTGTAAAATGTATATATTTGAGAAGGATTTAAAGTTTTAATGCCGCCAACAATTGTAAGAAAATGTATTATAGTTAATTAATAGTATTTGTAAAGGAAATAGTTTTTGTTACTTGTTTATAGTTTGTTTGTTAAGACGTAGTAGATAAGCGATATATAGATTTGAATCCAATTTACTGTTTACGTTAAAAATTGAATGAATGTAATAGCTAGTAAGAATAATTAAAACTCGGCAAGTCCGATAAGCTAAGCGTATTGTTTTTAGATATTCAGGCGTTGGTGAACAAACATCTGGATGGTTCAATATGGTGCAGCATGAACCTGGAAGGGACTTCCTGCAGCGTCGAAGACTGAGTAAGATGTTAACCAACATCCAGGAGACCAGTAGATGAAATGCAAGTGCAGCGAACAAAAATCTGACTGAATGAGAAGAAGTAAGAAGACGTAGAAGAAAAGTGATCAGTAAGCCGCAAAGGAAGAAAGACGAGTTTGGCAACGATAATGTCCAGAGATAATTTTTGGGTTGGAAAAAAATGAAAACGAAATTAGTGAGAATTCATTTTTATATGAAAAAGTGGAAGAGCTTTCAACTTCCCATCTGCGAGATGACTACGATTTAAGCTTATAAAGAAATGGAGATGGTATCGGCCGAATGGAAGAGTCTCTATCTGACTAGTAAAAGTCTAATAATACTTGAGTTTTATTGCATAACTGACTAAATGGCATGAAAAGCACTAACATGTACGTTGTCCGTATAAAGAATCCAACGTGTTTGCCATTATTACATATATCAGTATGTATATTGTATTATTGTCGAAAATGAAAAAGAGATAATTTTAGCCAAAACCCGAGGTAACTCCGTAATTCCACCGAGAAACGGCTACAATAACAATAACAGCCACAACTACATCGTTCACTTAGCTTCGCAGAATAATGTCCTGGCGCAAAAAATCGTTTTTAACCACGAAAAGATCGAACATAACATAGCCAAGATTTATCGGCTAAACTTCGTAACGATTTCTCCAATGAGAAAATATCCATTGTCACTCACTAAGCGAATATCGAATATTTATTTTGACTTCGTCAGAAGCGCATCTAATCGTGCAAGCTTGCATCATCTTTTTACGTACCGGTCCAGAAAGAAGGGAGGGGTATGCAGAGTTCATCGAGGGACTTCACTCTGACAACGACGGTCGTCAACTGGAATGAGAAAAGAGTCAATGAAAGACCAAATTATAAAAAGGGGAATATATAGAAATAATGATGGATATATAAAAAAAAAAAAAAAAAAACAAAAAACAAAAGCAAAGTAAAGAAAAAATAAAAGATAAAAGAAAAGAAAACTACAAAAGAAAATAAAAGCTAAAAAAGAGAAAAAAAAAAAAATATATATATATATATGGAAAAGAAAAGAATAAAAAAGGAAGAGAAAAAAAAAAAAAAAAAACCCTTGATAGAACCCAAATAAGGCGATTTTAAAAAAAAAAGATGTAAATAAAAACAAGTCATATGTATGTAATATAGAGTTCAATCGATGCACATAATTGTTTACAGTGCAAGAAAAATGTTGTAGAGATTTTATGGAAGTTAGTTGCACTAACTTCTTTCAGAAAGAGGGGAGGGATGTTGTGAGTTAGAATCAAGCTACCTACGCGTAGTTGACTCACAGTACCGGCTCTTATTAAATTCATTAAGAACGCACATATTTTTAGGGTGCAAATATTGTAAATGAATAGCGATTATTCATTAATCATGATGTAAACTTTTAGGGTGTCACAGTTCTGCAATCAAGCTGACGAGGGGCATTTAGAATGCACCGACGACACTTTTACTTGCAGTAGGTCAGTGGGCTTGAGCCACTGACACCAAATAACAATTGCGTAACTGGAACACCAGAAAAGTGAAGACGTAGACTGTAATGCTTATTTGTAAATAGTATATAAGAACTAGCATTTTAAGAATAAAGGCCTTGTTGTTTTAAACTTGAAATAGTGCAGTGCTCATTTAATAAGGTGGTGTAGGTTTTACAGGTTCCCGTGACAGGACATCCCAGAGGACGTCTCTCGCTGACAAGCAGAACAGGACCCCAACAGCACAGAAGATGCACTTTTTGATATTGACTGCTTTAAAGGTCATACCAAACAAGCGTTTTTAGAAATTTTTAAATGTTCTGTGCAAATGTGGCCTAATCTGCGGTGCCATAAATTAAAATTATCAGTTGCCAGCATTGCATGCTCCTGTTTTTTGTTGTCTTCAATGGAATGTGAGTTTAATTTGTATAAGCCATTAGTCACATAAGCACATCCAATGAGGTTGTTTTCTCGATCTAATATTCTGCACTTCTCATTTTCAAAAATTACTTTATTGCCGTTACTAGTCATTTGAAGCACTGATAAGAGATTTACACACAAGTCCGGCACATATTCCACATTATTTATAACGGCATTGATAATTGTGTTACCGGCCTTAATTGACAATCTGACGTCACCAACACAATTCACAAAAATGGTTTTTGTCATTTGCTACAACTACTCCTTTATTAGTTGCTGGATTCACATGAAAATAAAATGTGCTTGTTTTTGGTCAAATGTGACGATGCTCCGGAGTCTATGTACCAATCTAAAGCACTGCTATCGTTTACTAAGAGAGCCGTCAATAACGCGCTCTGATTTTTGTTCGATTCTCTTTTGAATTGACTTTTGTTTTTGTTTGGACAATCTCGTGAGAAGTGTCCGAATTGATGAAATGTAAAGCATTTAAAATTCTTGTTTTTCAGCTTTTTATGTGATTTATGTTTTGCAAGGTATGCTCTATCTTCAGCTTTACTATCGATTTTACATCTTGCATCAAAAGAGTTTTGACTGAGTCCACAGTTAAAGAGCTTTGGGAATTTTCAACTGCTCAAACTAATGCGCGAAATTCGTCAGGTAGCCCTGCCAACATTAGTGATGCAGTCAGCTCATCGTATATGTTCAAGCCAGCATTCTGCACTTTTAATGCCGTCATAACCATGCGATTCCACGTATCGAAATTCTCACTACCACGTAACTTTTGGAACGTAATACTTCCCGACATATTCTGCATATGTTAAACCCTACGCCAACATATTTAATCTTAATAATTTTCTACAATCCTGCAAACTTTAATTTAATATTTTACTTTGCTAGATCGACGAACTCGGACCGTATTATTTTTACGTTTTAGTAATCGCGACTTCTGGGCCCATAGCCTGTTAAAATTATGCAAAGCGCAGGCAAATAAAACACGTCTTATTACAACTTATATATATATATATATATATATATATATATATATATATATATATATATATATATATATAAATATATATATATATATATATATATATAAATATATATATATATATATATATATATATATATATAAATATATATATATATAAATATATATATATATATATATATATATATATATATATATATATATATATATATATATATATATATATATATATATATATATATATATATATATATATATTAGAGTGGGTCAATTTTTTTCTCGACAAAGCGGTTGTCCAAATCGTAATCTACGACGAATTCTAAGAAAATTTTCCAAAGAAGCCATGTGTCTAAAATCAAAATCGAGCTTCCGATTTTTAACGAGAAAGTTTTGTTTACATATACTGATTTCGCTCTAAATATGTTAAAATTTTATCAAGTCTTCTAAAAAACTTAACAAAAGTAATTATGTTTGGGCTTTTTCGAAAGGAAATTTCATGACCTTTTGAAAGCTGTTTAGATAACTTAACAATTTAGATGTTTAGATTAATTTTAAAAAACCTTTTAATCATTAAATGGTACACGAAAAAATTAAAGATCGTTGTGAAAATGGAGAAGTTATTATAATGGACAAGTGTGAAGTAGCGCGAGAGAAGAAAAAAATCAGGGATTCTGTGCGAGAAAAACAAACAAGTGCTTCTAGCTTGCTGGCATTCGCTTTTGATGGGAGGAAAGATGAGTCGTTGAAAATGGAAAATATAAACAATAAACTTCACCCAAGGATGGTTAAAGAATCCCATATCGTGGTTGTGCGAGTACCTAAAACTGAGCTATTGGGTCATTTAATCCTCGATGCTGAGGACGCTGGTACAAAACAAATGCAGCTATATGAATTTTTTGTAGAAAATAACTTAGCTCTTACCGATCTGGTTGGAATTTGCTGTGGCGGTGAAGTGACCAATACTGGCACAGGAACCGGTATATTACGACGATTTGAAGTAATGTTAGACAAGCCATTTCACTGGTTTGTTTGCATGTTACATTTTAATGAGTTACCTTTTCGTCACTTATTTGCTGCTCTGGAAAAATCTAACACAAGTGGTCCACGAACGGATACTGGAGCTCTCACGAAATTAATGGAAACCTGCGAACAGATTCAGGTGAGCAAAAAATTGGTAATTTAATAAATATCTATATTTTTGATTCTAAACAGGAAACTTGTTTTTTTTGTAGGTTGTTTCCGACTTTGTAAGTAATTCGCTAGGGAATATGCCACCCGCCTTGTCAGCAGAACAGGAAAAAAAACTTTCAACGGACGCTAAGTACTTAAATCAGATTGCTTTCGCAATTCATAATGGTTCCTGTCCAGAAGGTTTAGGCAACATAAAACTGGGCCTATCGTTCATTCCCGTTGGTTAACCAAAGCTGGTAGACTTCTTCGATTGTATGTAACTACAAATTCACCATCCGAAAATTTAAAAATTTTAGCAACGTATGTCATGA